>BGNK01001150.1:45387-64721 GCA_003297005.1 Symbiodinium sp. clade A Y106 | reverse complement strand
CAAACCCCCGCACAGAGTTGAAAGATAAATGCAAGTCGAAGCCGGCATGTGCAGAAAGTCGAGAGATGGCCAAAACACTTCAAAACACTGCAAAAACCGAAAACGCCGAAAACATCGATGCGAAATGGAGAGCTGAGCATGTTTTTGGACAGTGCAGCCCGCCGGTTGTGGCATTTTTTGCTAGAAAACACCGCAAATACCGACGCGAACACAAAACCCAAGTTCAGTTTCGGGAGCAAAGTGCCAAAACTCGAGTTTCAGCACATGCCAGCAAAGAAATCGACACACTCCGCGCGGCGGCAGACGCACGTGCTGCCAACAACAACAACAATTGCTGCTACTGCTGCTGCTGCTACTACTACTATAACTACTACTACGAGTACTACGACTATACTACCTGAGCTTACTATTACGACTACTACTTGGACGACGACCTCTACTACTACGATGACGACTACCTCTACAACGACGACGACTACTGCTGCTACCACCATCTCTGCTGCTACCAAACACTCCTGAGAAACACAGTCCAGAGTCTAGGAATCTATAGCTGCGATGTATGACTGACGTCGCTGTTACGGCCCAGGCCTTGAGTCTCATGGCATGCAGTCAAAGGCTGCTCAGGAGTGCTTGTGCATTTCAGTTGGCAGCGGAGCGGTTCGGTCCGGCGAAATTCCGCTAGAGTCCTTTCCGCTCGTGCCATGGATCCGTGGGCCGAGTACTATGCTCGGCGGTCCATGGAAAGCCGCGATACCAGCGGCAGATCTTCAAGAATGGACGCTACCCGCAGATTGGAAAGCTTGGCCCCATCCGGGATGGGTTTGGAACAAAACGTTTCCAGTGGAGTCTGGGCTACTTCCCGAGGAACTGAGCCTCGACAAGAAGCCGCTGGGATCGCTGAAAGTTACGTTGCGAGCTCATCGACCCCGATGATGGGCCCTGACCGGGGATGCCAAAGGCCTCCTCTTTTTCCGACTTTTCTTTCGACAGGACCTCCAACGAGTTTGCCTGTGGGAGCTGTTGGCGAACAGCTGTTTCAAGCTCCTGTGGACAGGCCACCTACTTCGTTGAGTATGCCCTGTCCCGGCGGGTGTCCATCGATGTTCGCGCCTACTCCGCCTATTACACCAGCACCTGCTTCGTGCCCGAGCAGAAACCCCGGGCCATCTTCTTCAGGTTTAAGACCTACTACCTCGGATGTTTTTGGAGATCGTTCTAACGCGTGGATGAACCCTCCCTTCCACCGACCTCCTCTGCAACCTCAACAACCACCTCAACCCGCACAATCCCTTCCACAACAACAACCACAGCCCAAGACTTCGCCTTTCGCTTCGCCTTTCTTTTCAGGTGCTGCCGAAGCTGCAGCAAGTCTCAACGTATCGCCGGCTCCTCAAGGGCGAGCCAACAAGGTGGCAAGCGCTTTCGAAGTGTTGGGGGTTCCGAGTCCGCCTGCCAGCCACCAAGTCCCTGACCAAGCTGAACGATTCATCGCTGCTTTGACTGGTGATCGACGTGCGATTCCCACTTGGAATGGCCAGCCAAATACTTTACGTGCCTGGCTGAAGATGCTCGCATACTGGGAAATAGATAACCCTCTTCCCAAGGTCAAGTGGGGAGTCAAGCTGTACCAGTCATTGCATGAAAGCAGCGAGGCTCGCAGGTTGGCGGATCAGTTTGAGCTCAGAGATCTGATGAGCCCGGAAGGCTACAGCCTCATCCTGTCGGCGATCATGGAGAAGTACCGATCTTATCTCGAGGTTGCGGTCCCGGCGGCGATCGATAGATTCTTTTACGGTGGCGAGAAGCAGAAGGGACAGTCGTTCGCCGCTTATATTGCTCAAAAGGAAACCTCGAAAATCGAGTTGGAGAATCATTTGCAGGAGAAGTTGTCCTCCAAGATCGCTGGCAGAATTCTTCTTCGGCAAGCGGGACTGACGGAGTACCAAAGGGAGCTCTTGGCGCTGAGGGATTACAACACCTTGTTATCTTTCGAACAAGTTGCGGCTCTTTTACGACCTCTTGATCGACCGGAGTTGATTGCGCAGGCCGCCGGAGCCGAGTTGGGCAATCAAGCTATGAAGCACTATCCGGTGGTGAACAATGCCAATGCTGCTCCCGATGCAGAAGACGAAGATGAGCCAGAGGATGAAGGTGAGCAAGAGGAGGGCGAGTCGGAGTACATCGACACCGACTTGGATGAGCTGGAAGAGGGAGAAGTGATCTTTGAGGACAGAGAGTACCAGGAAGACGAGGTTCAGTACATCCAAGCGTATCATAGTGCTTATGCTGATGTTCGGGCAAAGCTGCGAGACCAACGGAAGCAAAGAGGCTTCGCCAGGACCCGAGGGAGATCGAATTCCTCACCTTCTTCGAGGCCGAGATCTCAGGAACGGGGCGGCAAGGGCCGAGGAAAAGGCCGGAAGGGCGAAGGAAGCCGGTTCAACAAACAGCGAGCTGGGCCCTTCTCGAAGAGTGGCTCTTCAGCCATGGTGAAGGGCACCAATGAGGACCTGCTGGCCCGCACCAGATGCTACAACTGCCAAGAACTCGGACATGTGGCCCGAGATTGTCCATTGAAGGGCGGCGGGAAAGGTGCCAAGAAGACCTTTATCGTATGCTGAGGCAACTCTTCGACTCTAACCTCGGCCTTCCTGCTCTACAAGGGCGTTCCTGAAGAAGCCTTGCAGCGAGCCGCGAGCGTGGCGTTTCCTACGAGTTCTGGCAGCTCGGTGGAACAGTACTCCCGAATTTTCGCGGGAGTAAAAGTACGTGGCTTTGAAGCGCTGGTCGACACTGCTGCAGAGGACGGGGTCATTGGCGACAAAGCACTGAAGCAGATGACCGAGGAGCTCAAGAAGTTCCACTTGCAGCCGGTCGACGTCAAAACGCAAGGCGCGCTGCCTTGTGCCGGCATTGGAGGTGCAGCTACAATAGTCAAGACCGTTGACCTGCCAACATCGGTCGCTGGACAGCAAGGGGTTTTGCGTATGACAGTGCTCAAAGACTCCGAGACGTTTTCCACGCCTCCATTGCTGCCCATCTCCTACCTTGAGGCGGTGAAAGCCATTATCGACTTGTCCACCGAAGAGCTACGACTGCCCGATGGGTTCAAAACGCCAATGTATCGGCTGAGCTCGGGACACCGAGCAGTGGACATTCTACAGTTCCAGGAGCAACCATGGCTGCTGCCCGATGAGTTCTTGGTTGATGGCAAGGACCCTTTTCGTCTTCCTGAGTTTTCGCTCAGGTCCGCTTCAACTTCCTTGTGGACGATAGGCCCCGACACAGTGTGTACTCCGGCAGAGGCTTGCTCGACAGCGTCGTGCGCTTCTGACGGTCCCGGTGTCAAGGTGTTTGTGCACCTCCTGAATGGCCAGGTGCAGTTTGCTGGTATTAGGCCAGGATGGCACTATGGCCCCGTCACGCCGGCCGACTGCGCTTTACACGGGCGCTTTTGCCTTGCCGGCGACCGCTACGCCATGGTGTTGGATGAACATGGTCACTTCATGCATGTTCGGGATCAATGGCAACACCCGCGCACCGATTTGCAGTATGCTTGGCGCGGCAGGGTGTTTTTCTACGAGGCACCCGTTACAAGCACAGATACGGCGGGTTCTACGCTGGCTCATTCTGGTGCTCCTCCGGACGACCGCGACAGCGCCTTTGACTTTGGGGGCGGCGGCAATCTTGGTCGCTCCGTTGGCGGCAATCTTGGTCGCTCCGTTGGCGCTGTCGGCTCCTTCGGTGGCTCTGTCGGTCTGTTGTCTGGTGCCGTTCGCCGTTCTGGCGGTCGTCGTAAAAGCCGAGATTGTCAGCTTGCGTGGATCGAGGCCAGAGCTAAACAGCTCTGCGAGGCCTCCAACTTCTCCGAAGACGGCATGGTGCAGCTGGCAAAAATGCTTGAGGGCAACAAGAACTACCGGAACATACTGAGGAAGCAGACTAAGCAAGGACACACTGTTGTGTTAGGAGCTTTCGTTCACGGAGGTGTCTGTGGCATAACCTCTTTGACGCTGCGAATGCCAGAGACGTGTAGGTTCGTGAACAGCTGGCTGTGTCATCATGCCGGTCGTGCCTTTGGACGTTGGTCGTCAGTGCACATCGGAGTTCAAGTTCGTGCCCCTCCACACATCGACAAGAATAACGAGCCACAGTCTCAGAACCTCACCATAACAGCCGGGGACTTTCGGGGTGGTGAGTTGTGGTTGGCATCTAACACCAAAGGTGGCGGCAACACTGAGGTTGGGAAAGTGGTCAATGGTAAACGACGGGTTGGCTATTTGATCGACACCCGCATGAAGCCCCTCGTTTTCGACCCAAAATGTCCACATGCCTCGGTCAATTGGTCCGGCTTTCGAGTATCAGTCACCGCCTACACGGTCAGAGATCTCTCGAAGTTGAGTGCACACCACCATGAGTGTTTGGATGCGTTGGGTTTTCCTTGTCGTGTGACAGCTGCTTGCGAAGTGTATGCATGTCACTATGTTGGAGATGGCGAAGATACCGGAGAGCATTCGGCAGCTTGTGAGCAGGACTATGAAGATGTGTTTGATCGGATCACCTTGAATCCCCCGGCGGCCGCGAGCATGATCAAGCGGATGCTGTCCTCAGTGTCTAGGTGGTTTTTCAATTCGAATCGGCGCCCATCCCGACCTGTCCGAAACCATGGCAACTCTGCGCGAGCGAGCACTGCGGATGGCGGCCGAAGAGGGCCGGAGCGACGTGGCGCTACCAGCTCGCAAGATGGGAGCTACGAAGACCATCGCTGCGTGGAAGAGAATGGTTTCGACCGTGATGGTGATGCTGGCAACGGCTCGCCAGCAGACGGTGGTGGACCATATGATGACTCGAAGCTCAGAGCCGGAGCCGTTGGAGAGCTCCAAGGAGAAGAAGGGTCCAGCAGCAAGCAAAAAGAAGGAGAAGAACACGGGACCGATCAGTCAAGCTATCGGAGATCCTCTTCGCCACAGTCGAGCCCACAAGGAGTTCCCGATCGCCAAGGATGTTTGCAACCACCCGGCGGATGCCTTAAGATGCCGAGGAAACGCTTGGGCGAAGTGGTGGACGTGCACAAGGTGCGGTTCGAGGTGGAATCGCCCAGACGAGATCCCTCGCCCGACATCATCTTCGAGCACCACGGCGGTGATTGTGGACGACGATGCTCCGAAGCTCAAGGGTCCGAGGGGAAGAGAGTATCCGAAAATCTTGCCAGCTCCTCGAGGCCGGCTGGAACAGGGAGCCCGCGAGGTCACAATGAATTCGTCGGGGAAGGCCCAAGCTGTGCACCCGGCCGTGGAGATCAACGATCTCTACCTGATGGAGCAGAGAGCTGCCGAATCATCGCAGCATCGGCGCGAAAAGTCCAAAGAGCGCCGTCCTTCCGGTCTTCGCGAGATGCAGCCGCCCAAGGGAACCGCGACGAAGTGCGAGACCCAGTACTACGAGATGAACTCGGGCGAGACGAAGAACGACGAGAACATGGTTGACATCTCCGACGACGACCGTACTGCTACTTGATTGCGGGCGATGCGGTGAGTCTCTCTCAGGAGAAATACATGAAGAAGTTCGTTTCCGACTCCAAGAAGCATGGGATCCTACTCAAAACGTTCCTGGTGCTGTTTTCCTTTGCGGGGGGCATCAATGTCGGCTTAGAAGACTTGAAAGACTTGAGTTTCCATTTGCCGGCGACGTTTGGTAGGCCAAAATTCGAGGGGATATGGGACGAAAGGGCCGGCAGTTGGAAGTTCAAGGGCTCGAGCTATGAGTGTGGTCAGGCGACAAGATCGACATTCACAGATTCAAGATCGACATTCCCAGATTCAAGCTCGACATTCCCAGATTCAAGCTCGACATTCCCAGATTCAAGCTCGACATTCCCAGTTGCCAGGTCTGGTCCGCAAATGCCTAGGACATCAGCAAGGGTCTACCTGTTTGAGAAGATGGACAAGCAGTCGTGGCTCTCTGATCTAGAAGGACAGTCAGCAGTCATGTCCAAGGGCGAGCGTAGCAACATCATACAACATCTCCGCAAGCTGGCTGGTAACGAAGACAGGGTCCGCTGTACACCCAACTTGGCCAAGGTGATCGATCTAGCGGCTGGCTGGGACTACCAGATTCCTCAACACCGTCGTGAGGCTCTTAGACTCTTGGCGACTCATCGACCAGCGATGATCTGGCTGAGTGCACATGACGGGTTTGCAGTCAAGCTGGCTGATATACAGATTGATGGTGGCAGAGGTTTCTGTTTGGCCGCATGCTCAATTACCAGTCCTTCGCATACCGTTGCTGACAGTCTGGCCAAACGAAAGGACGTAGCAACAGTGTGCTTGAACCTTCCAAAGCTGTTTGGCGAGGATATCGGTGAAGCACCAAAAGGGGTGCTATGGACCAATGTGATGCCAGTCGCCACGGCCCTACAGCGCAGGTGTCAAGCAGTCCGTCACACACCACCGGACCGTGAGGCCACGACTACAACCGTCAAACAGGCTTGGAAGCAACAGTATCTACAACAATTTCTTGATCAACTACACCAACTACAACCCCTGCAACATTTTCCCATTTTCAACATTCAAGATCAATGGTTTCGTCGTGGAGTGCATCTTCGGTGCCAACATTTCGTCCCAAGACGTCACCCAGCACTGCCTCGCGAATGCAAGGCCTTTCAGGTGACTGGATTGCGTTTTACGGGCAGACGAACTGCCTGTCGGCAATTTGTTGACGGGCACACGCAGTTGTTGCACGATGACTGGAAACAGCCTTCGCTTAGCCACAACCCGACAGCGACTGCGTGGACGGGATACACCGAGTTCGAGGTGCTGCCCAGCATGCTTCTTCCTGATGCCTACCAGGCCTCAGCGCAGTGGACCGCCAAAGCGGCGGCGCACGCACTTTTTACCTATGTCCTTCAAGAGACGGCCTTTCAGACGGAGTGGGCATCCATGTTTCCGTCGCACAGAATTTTGGGGGAGCGTGGTGCACGGGGTGCAGGCGTTTCCGATTTTGATTTCGATGCCGATGCTTCTGAGTTCGACCTGGATGCGTTCATTGATGACATTCCACATGCGACGGAAGCTCCTACCGCAAAGCCCAAGAGATCCCCTGGCGAAGACGAGAAAGCGGTGGAACGTGAGCTTCGTGATCTCCCTGTGCCTTCTCGACATGAAGTTCCAATATCCTCTTTGCCCCCAGACCTACGTCGAGAAGTGTACCGCATTCATCGGAACTTGGGACATCCTGAAAGAGCGGCATTTTGCAGAGCTCTTAAACGTGCCGGAGCAAAGCCCGAAGTCATTCAGTACGCCAAACACGTGTTTCAGTGCCCGATTTGCTTCTTCCAGATTTGGAACCAGTTCCGGAAGTGCCCGGTCCACCTGAGCTACCGGAGGAAGCCTCCACCAGAGTGCCTTCCGTAAACAACTCTCGACGTCCGAGCTCTACCGGAACCTTGAGAGTTGATGAGGCCTCGTCTGGGGTCATTCCATGGGGACCTGTTCGTCAAGAGTCTGCGGCCTCGTCCGCTATGCCCTATCCCTTCGCGCAACCACCTCCCGCATGGCCGACAGCTCCCGGGAGATCAAACTACGTCGAGGTGGTCAGTGACTTTCATCAGGAAGCCGACGGCGCCAAATACTGGTTCAACAAGGTGCACGGAAGAGGAGAACCTCGAGCCGCAGCTGGCGGGGAGAAGTTTGTGAACAAGGAGTCCGCCGCCTTCTTCAGCATCCATGATCGCAGGTTTTACCTGGCCAAGAAGAAGGAGTCCCCTGGTCAGGTGACGTTTAGCCTTCTTGGAGAGGAAGAAAAGAAAATCTTCAGACAGTCTCGTGACAAGGAGATCAAGTCATTGCTGGACTCCGGGGCTATCAAGGTACTCACCCTGGAGGAAAGCAAAGCCTTCAGGAAAGCGCACCCGGACCACGTGCTAACTTCTCGGTACGTGGACCGCTGGAAGCCCACCGAAGCTTTCGCCGTGCTGCCGGACAACTTTGATGCCAATGATCCGGGCGAACACCGAGCCCAGGTGGCTGCCAAGAGTAGGTGGTGCGTGGTGGGATGGAAAGATCCTCATGTCCACGAGATTGAGCGGTCAGCGCCTACTCCAAGGTCTACTTCGATCTACCTGTTTCTTCAGCTAGTGGCTTCTCGAGACTGGGATGCCTACGCAAAAGACGCTAAAACCGCCTTCTTACAAGCCCGACCGACCACAAGACAGCAGAAGCTAGCTTGCTCTATGCCCCAGGACGAAGCGTTTCCCGGTTTTCATCGCGATCAACTTATTCTGCTGGAGACTGAAGTTTATGGCCTCGTCTCCGGTCCTTCATGGTGGCGTCGGTCCCTGTTGGAGATCCTCGTCAAGGAGTTGAGATACCGTGTGTCGTCGTACGACCGGTGTGTTCTCACGCTGGATTCGAAGCCAGATGAGGAAGAGCCTACCAAAACCAAAGGCATGATCGTCGTGGAGGTTGATGATTTGTTGGAGGCTGGCGGGCCCAGGCATCGGGCCAACATGAAGTGGCTGGAAGGTCGATTGAAGCTTGGAAAGATCGTGCGATTGAAGGATCATCCTGAGGGCACAGCTTACGCCGGGCGTCGCATTTTGCAATTGAAGGATGGCACCATACAGTATACCATGGCAGACTACATTGCCAACCGACTGAAAGCCATTCCCGTCAACCGCAAGGTGCTGAAGAAAAACGCCGAAAAGACTGAGCTGACGCCTGAAGAAGAAACTCAACTTAGAGGAGCAATCTCTTGTATCCTATGGATCGCTCGGGAAGGGAGACCCGACGTTGCTGCGGCTGCTTCGATCCTGTCGGGTCGATTTCCGTGTCCGAAGATGAGTGACATCTTTGACAACGAGGTCATCGCCCACTTGAAGGCCCAGCATGTGGTTCTCAAGATATTTCCGATCGACGAAAGTCGTGTGCGGCACTTTGTGATATCTGATTCAGCATACGATCCTTCTGGAAAGACCAAACCCCAGCATGGCTGGATTCAAGGAATTTCTACATCAGAGTTGAATGCTGGACAGATTGCGCCCATTTCTCTTATCGGCTGGACCTCCAGAAGACTGAGGAGAAAAGCAGGCAACACCTTGTTGTGCGAATCCATCGCATTGTCGACAGCTTTGGGAGCTCTAGAAAAACAGGTGAGCATGTGGGACAGCTTCTGCTTGTCACACTATTCACCGCGAGATCATCTGGAGCCCACTGACGAGGAGTTGGGTTTGCGCAACGGCTCCACAGTGATTGCTGACGAGAGCGACTCTTACCGCGACCCGTACTCAGTGGCCATCGTCGACGCCAAAAGTTTGTTCGACGGGGCGAGTTCAGAGCAAGCTCAAGGAGAGGACGATCGCAGTGCTCTAGAAATCGCAATCATTCAGGAGTCCCTAGCGAAGGTCCGTGGTCGCATGAGGTGGCTGCCGCACAACCGGAACCCCGCTGACGCGCTCACCAAGCTGGCTGGTGCTCATATGCAACCCATGATGCAGCTGCTGCGTAGCAATACGATTCAGATCGAAGAGGAGTCTGAAGTTCTGCAACAAGGCAAGCAGAGCGCGTACAGGATGAAGGCAAAGGCCTGAGACTCCAAGCCTGTTTGAAAATTCAGGGGACTGAGAAACACAGTCCAGAGTCTAGGAGTCTATAGCTGCGATGTATGACTGACGTCGCTGTTACGGCCCAGGCCTTGAGTCTCATGGCATGCAGTAAAAGGCTGCTCAGGAGTGCTTGTGCATTTCACTCCTATACCAACGACTCCTGCGACCACTACGCTACTACAACTACTACGACTACTGCGACTACGACGGTGATGATTACAACTACTTATACTGCCTGCGTCCCAAACACTGCATGATTGCGGCTACTGCTGCTACGACGACTACTACTAGGGTTATTTGTTTGCATTGCTCTTGTTACTCTGCTCCTGATGCTGCTGCTACTGCTACTGCTACTGCTACTGCTTCTGCCCTACCACTACCACTACCACTACCACTACCACCACCACTACCTCTGCCACGGCCACGGCCAATGCTACTACCACGACGACGACGACGATGACTTACTACTACTACTACTACTACTACTACTAAGACGACGACGACTCCCACCGCTGTTGCTGGTACAAGTGCAAGTGCTACTGCGACTCGTCCGCATCGGCACCGCCTCCCAGTCGGTTGTCAGTCTTTGATGCTGAACAGTCAAGAATGAGGCATTTCGGTGACCTCCGGGGTTGTGCCCGGCCCTCGAATTTTCGTTCGGCGCATGTTGCATAACTTCAGGTTTTCTGGTCGAGCTTAGGCTGCCTGGCTCTTTTTTGAGTTTGCGGTTACGCAGTTATGCAGCAACAGTCCTTACAGAGTGAGAGGAAATGCACTGTCCTTCATTATGCTTATGAGGCTAGAGGCGCGAAGAGTTTTAGCACAAGTTGCGCGACTAAAGTACATTCGTGGCATTGTGTTACAGACCGGCGTGGCCAAGTGTGCCCTTCCAATTGAGATTTGAAGAAGCATAAAGAAGGTTCCGCTGTGTTGAAGGCCCGCTTTCATGTGTCTCTAAACCCCAAGCCTCAAACCCAAGACTTGGCGCTTGTTCTGGAGGTTCAGGAGGTAGGCTTGAAGATGATAGGCTGGAGAAGTCGTTGTGCGAGGATGCCAGAAAGTCGGCTCAGCTGCTAAAACAGGCACCAGCCAAATTACTGTGTGGCTCCAATCTCTGGCCTTGCATACAAGGACGCACTTCCGGCATCGAGTGTGATCCACAGCTGGTGTCCCCGCGAATTGCTCTCTACAGAGGCTACAACGGTCCGACGGTGAAGACCGGAATAGAAACACCCAAGCCGCAAAGCGTGCTATTCACCGTGAAGCCTTATGACGTATTATGTTACTGCCATACTATACAATAATTACGAGTTAAATATGAAAGTTCAAAAATATAGTAACATATAATGTAATACAACATAAAACAACATAATAATCAACAATGCAATGAACGGCTGTTCCATCAAGATCATAGAGAAATATGTGAATGCTTTGTTGGAGCCAGCAGTCTATGCCCAGGTCGCGAATAGAGATCCAGACCTACGAGCACAGCGGGGTTGGGAACCTTAGCAAGGCTTTCCCTTTTCAAAGAGGGGCATGAGTACTTAGGACAGGTTTTGAATTGGAGTGGGTATTCTAGAGTATAGTCTAGTACTGGTAATTCTTCAGGCTTCTTTGTTTCGGCAGGGGCTTTGTCGATTCATGGTTTGGGGCCAGTTGGACAATTGGTCGCGGAACCAGGTGCTTTTCATCTTGAGCACATGGAGGTGAGGTCAGAGTTGTATTTCTTGCGTTCGGTAGCTCGTGTCTTTCAAGGTTGTATATCGCAAAACACGGAAAACTGCCTCGAAAATCACGGTCAGTGTCTTCTTTTGTGTGTCTTTTGCTCGTTGCCTGAGCAAGTAACATGTCCTTGGGCATGACCTTGGAACTGATGTCGCACTGGTGTTGCCTTATGCCGTGAACTCATCTTCGGGCCTTCTCCTTGGGCTTCGTAGCGAGGTGCTCTCAGCACCCGAACTTCAGCAGTGCTCACGAGTTTAGAGTAAGTTAGGATCCTCGATAAATATCAACCATATATTCCTTAGTTTCCTAAAAAAAGTTTATGATATTGAAACTCCCAAAACCCCATTCTAGCTATGCTATTGATGCCCCCCTTGTTGCAGTGTCACTTCAAGAAGCATCGAGCACATTCCTTGGGCGGATCTGCGCGTTGTTGCTTGAAGGCTGTGCCATGTAATTATGTAGTCGGCCCGAGTGCATATGGAGCCACGGGCGTCGGGTTTTCGGGCACAGTGCTGAAAGTGAAGTCTCTGATTCGGTCTGTCGGCGTCCACTCGACACGTGGCACACGAGCCGCCTTACCGGGTTTTCAGTTTAGGTTTGTGGTACTCCCCGCGGAAAACTTCAGATTCATCCTCCAAGCCTAACCATTTTTTTGCTGCTGTGTTAACATGAATACACCAGAAGATAGCAAGTTCCCTCTTTTGACGCCCAGCACTCGCTGCTGGCGGTCCAGATAGACGTCCGGCCCCAAGAGGGCTGGCCTGGTTCACGGATGCAAGCAAACATGGACAATCAGATACAAGCTCACGTTTGCGACCACAACTGCATACACATCTGTTATAGACACCAAATTTTGCAACCCACATGCACATACTGTGCTGATCGCTTGAACCTGCAGGGTCAGTTGCTGGCTGTCAGTAAAAACCCTCCGGGCAAGTATAATCCTTTGAAGGTAAGCCCGTTTGCTTCACTAGCCAGTGTGACATGCATGTTGATGTGGGTTTGTTGTCCTCAACAGGGGCGATTGCCGCACAGGTCGTGCACAGAATAACCAACAGGATGGCGTAGTGCATCATGGACATTGACCGCCCGATTCTTGATCTGAGTGCTGGTTTTGTACAATTGGAACAGCGGTATGCCTGTGAGGATGCGTGCAACCTCTTTTGCTTTTGTTAATAACTGTCCGTCACTGACATTTCCTCCTCCTTTTTGTGCTGCCACTCCTGCTGCTGCTACTCCTCCTCCACCTCCGCCTCGCTCCTACTACTCCTCCTACCACTACCACCCCACTACCACTACCACTACCACTACCACTACCACTACCACCATCACCACCACCACCACCACCACCACCACCACCACCACTACTACTACTACTACTACAACTACTACAACTACTACCACTACCACTGCGAAGGCTGCCATCAATCCTGGAAACTCGGGCGGCCCTGTCCTTAGCGAGGCGCGTGTGGTTCATTCGGAGCAGAAGAACTAGCTTCTGTTTAACACTGCCCCATCTTTCAATAGTTGTGGCATCCATTGCAGATGTCGAGACAGTGTGCTTTCGGACAGCATGGACACAGGCCTGGTAAAGCTGCACAGCATGACACTTGAGAGGCTGCGGGCGGGATGGCATGGTACTCTGAGGCGTTCCAACTCCATCTGTACTGTGTATGTGGGTTACTTTGATGACGAACCAGAGTGACTAGAAGATTGCAGCATCAAAGGTTGCAGCAAGTTAAAGATACTACGAAGCTGTCGGATCGGTAAGAGGGTTCAGTTGCCCCAGGGGCAAATCCCAGACCCCGCGCCGGATCACCAGGAATCATGACGAGTCCATGTGATGATGTGGTTCCGCTACAATGTAGTGACAGTAGGATGAAGTGAGTTGCCACATAGCGACTTGTTGTTGTTGTCGTTGTCGTCATCCGTGTGCTCACCATCACCAATACGCTTGGGCGGACAAGGGTCCGATAGGGTTGGGAGTTTCTTTCGGGGATCGCATGGAACTTGGTAGGAAAGCTTGCTCATCGGCATCGCTTTCCAAAACCAACTCAAGCGTCGGCCTCAGCTGCCTGGGTCCGTGCCAAAAGGCCTCAAAGCCTTGAGCCTTGAATGCCGCAGAGTTATGTGCCTATATACTTGAGGCGCAGCCCGACAACTGCAAACCACGCTGTGCAACTTTCGCAACTCTGAAGCCTTTCTGCGTCTCTAAGCTCCCAAAACATCGGCTATGTCATCCCGGTGCCCATCATCAAGCACTTCCTGGCGGACACGGACCCTCAGGACGGTCCAAACACTGCGAGAACAGCAAGCAAGGCAGCATCGCACCTACATGAAGATGATCTTCCCCTGCAGCGTTCCCCTCATCCCAAGGCAGAAGGTAGGCTTTCCTCATGCTCAGCCCTTGTTATCCATCACGAGGTTAGGAGCAAGAGCTTGCACAAGCACCACGTGGAGCCGAACATCTTCGTGTCCCCGAGACTTATTGACTTTTGCTTCCCTAATTTGCGCTTTGACGGACTCCTACCTTGCAGTCTACAGGATTTTTGATCTTTCATAACAATACGCACACGAGGAAATACCTGCTGCCTTTTCCGTTGCTTCATAAATGGCATTCGAACTTTCAATAGGCGGGCTTTCTAGTTGAAGGCGTCATGCTTAACAGCAGCTTGTGCTGGTATTGACAAAAACCTGTGCTGCGCCTGCATAAGCATCATCTTTCCAAAAGAGGCAAGCATACTATCTCAAGTCACAGCCCTCTGTGCTCTCAGTGCTCTGTCCCGCACAGGACAGAACCCGGTGCCGGGGCTGGTGCGGGCTGGGCATTCTCTGGCAGGCCTGCTCTCAACTCTCACGGTTTGAGCACTTGCATCAGCGAATGTCAGCGATGTTAGTGTTAGCCGTGAACCTAGTCGTGTAGGCACGCTTTAAGATCTTCTAATCCGACTATGTGCAGTACGCCGGATAGCTCACACTAGCACTGGCACGTCCTTCTGACAGCTGGTCAAACTGGCCCGCGCGATCGAAGACATTCAGAACCAAGAACGAGACCACATTCAGCTACGGCTTGTTTCGTTTCCGGAATACGATTCTGGATACTAGAGCTTTCAAGACTGTGAAATACTGTTTAGTTTTAACAGTGCCGTGTCGACGGGTTTGGCAGTTGACCGTTCAGATTTCGCCAGGGTCTCTTCTGTTGACATGTAAAGGTCAAGCGGTCAGCCTGCATAGGCAAGGGACATCATAGGGGGTTTGGTATACGGGCTTTCCACAATAGAACTTAGAACAAATCGATGTTGGGGCTTGGGTCCCCTTGGGCCAAGAAGCTTCAGCTGACATGCACGACCCTGGAAGCTCGGCAACAGCCCTAGGTCCGAACCTCCTGCTCAAACTCCTCCCTTTTTAGGGTTTTGGGCTTTAGGGTTAGGGTGTAGGGTTCCGAATCGTTAAACCTCAATTTCCCCAAACCGGGGCCTACAGGATCTGGAGAACCAACAGCTGCCGGGATCCCAGTCTGCGTAGATTCAGCATTTTCTCAGGGCTGATCTGAGGGTGATGCACGTTTCACCAATGGACCTGGCACAAGGAGGACTTACACCGATTGCTGGGTGGTTGGGAACTGGTTCTGGGATCTTGGCTTACACTTCAGAGGCCTGCTTTGCATTCGTGCATTCTCACTCATGATATGTTTTAGGAAGTTCCAACGGCAAGTTGTAACTTCATGGTTGGCCGGCCAGCTATGGTTGAAACCCCAATTGAACTCCTCACCACGAGGTCAGAAACGCCTCACCACAGAGAAAACTCCCAGTGAGGCCCCGCAGCCAACCATTCTCTAATTATTGAGGCCATCATGAGGCCGCCATATTACGCCATTGGCCCCCAAGTCCCATCAACCCGCATACGAGGCGCGCATTTCTGGGGTTGGAGGCGAAGCAATCAGGAGCCGCTCGGTGAGCCAGAGTTTGGGTTCACCTCTACTGTGTTAGTGCGAAGCCGACTTCCAGCACACGGTGTTTTGGTGATTTTGGTGATGTGCCATAAGCTCCACCCCTGAATCCGAAAGCAGTTCCGAGGTCTACGTGCGAGGTTTGATGCCGCTGGCGCCCGCCGAAGGCGTTTCGGAAGGGTGGGCCTATGGAGAAGCCTTGGGCTGCCATGCTAAAGACTGCCCAAACGCCCCATGGGAACTTCGCCATCCTAAGCCCTAAACCCCAAAGCCCTGAAGTCCCGCGGAACCCTAAATCGTAAACCCAGCTTGTAAAACAGGGCCCTTCCCGGTTCAGAGTTGCATCGGAGTCCCTGCTCCTCCAGTCCCAGAGAGTGAAAAATCATCATAGTCAGTCCTTGCATGAATGACATGCCGAAACAACGCTGTAGTGAATGGTGCACTGCTCAAAAGGTTCATAGCCCAGATGCCCCTCGATGTTCTCTTCTTGGGCTCGTTCAAGTTGGCGAGGGACTGTGTCTGGGAAGAAATAGCCGGCAACTCTCAAACTATTTGCCCCCATCAGCGGCATGCAGGTGCAGCTTAGAGTTCTGCCGGATCCCGCAAACCTTGAACGAACCATCTACCTCTAGTCTTCATTGCAATTCCTTTGTTTGGTCTAACCAATTGATATTTAGGATCCTATAAGGTAACCTTGAAAGAGGAAGTAAAAAAATGCAGACTGTAGGTAAGCCACCGAAACAGCCCCACCGGGGAAGCCACAGAGCTTCCCCGCATTCGGCGAGGTTTCCTCAGATCGGCAGCCGGGAACCCAGCTCCTTGTGGGGGGAAGTTCTGTTGGTGGGGTGTTCAGGTTTGCAGGTGGAGGGTTTCCGACAATAGTGAAGGGTTTACCAGTAGTTGCATGCTTAGGCGTTGCGGCTGTACTCTAAATTGATGATGTTTGTCGGCAGAATGGGCGTTTGTTTTGCGAGTTTGGTTGTTGGCGGGCTCTGAGACGCCATCACCACCACCATGGACTCATGGACTCACTGATCATCAACAACCTGATAGTCTGCCTAAGTTGCATGAGCATTCCATACTTCAAAGCGTGCCGAAGCAGTCATATCCTCGCACGGACTTGTCAGCAAACGTCCCCCCTAAGAACCCGAAACCCTAAACTCGAACCCCTTAAGCTCCCCTAGAAGGCAAGCCCGGAAGCCCGAAGCAAGGATGTGATCCTCGAGATGGATGGGCAGAAGATTTCCAACAACGGTTCCTTTCAGGTCGGCTCGCAGGACCTCTGATGAGCAGTATTCATTTGAACGCTTTGCGTCGTCCGCCTCGGCCGTGCTTGAAGCAGGTGCGTTGTTTCGGAAAACAGCAACCCCAAAGCCTACCAAGGCGACTCAAACCCGAGAGGAAGAAGGGGGAGGAAGAGGGGGAGGGGNGGGGGGGGGTGGGGAGGCGGGGGAGGAGGAAGCAGGGGAAAAGGTAAGTGAAAGTGCCCAACAGCGAGCCCAAATCAGATTTCACCGTGGGGCCTTGGGGCTCATCCAGAGGTTCACACAGAGGAGGGGGAGGGGGTCAGGCAGCCACACAGAGAGCCTGTGAACGAAAAAATCACCAAATCGAGAGCCTATACATGTCCTAAACCCTACACTCTAAACCCCACAACTCTAAACCAGTTTAGGACTTTTTTTGGTCAGGAGCGCCTTTCTTTCCAGCACCTCGTGAACTTGAAGTTTCCTGGCGACAAGGCCGGTAATGCTCACTCACTGAGTTTTCAGTCTAATAGCGTAGGGATTTATGATTTTAGGGCTAGGGTTTGGTATTTGTGAATTCATTTTGTTGCGAGGATGCTTGTTCTTTTGATGGCTTCGTTTCTAAAAATGACACTCCCGTCTTGAAGTTTTCGCCGCTGGACTCCGTGGCACCAGCATCACTGCCTGTCGCTGTGCATGGCTTGCAATTCTGCGGGCCATGTCGGGCTTGCGCGTGGGGATCATCATATCTGGGCGTGTCAGCTTGCCGGCTGAGGTTGAAATGCGGGTGGTTCGTGAGGGGCGTGAGATCTGCTGGGCACCCGGCAAGCCAAACCTGCCAAATTTCCGAAAAGCTTACCGAGACCCTCCATGCGACCCGAAATGCCCACCATTAGGTGCATTTTCGAAGCTCCTTGGCCTGGTCTCTTCGGGACAGACGCCTGTACCATGCACGGTAACTGCCTATAGTCTCCATTGTAGTTCCTTTTTTGTCACCTATTGGACCCTAAAATGCGAGCGAGTGGTTCAGCCACAGCAAGAACTACATTCCAGATTATAGCAATCACACAAAATTCAGAAGTAGTTCCTGGCAGAGTGCCCGAAGACTGCTTTTGCTGCTGATGCTGGCCCATGAGCGGCCGATTCCTGAAGCTCGAAGCCCTGCGTGCATTGCGTCATCGGAAACCCAATGCTCAAAACCTTAATGCCACATTTCGGTTTAGGGGGTTCGGGGTTTAAGGGAGTTGTGGCATTAGGCTGGGGTTGAGGGCTTTCAGGTTCAAAGGCATAACCTTTCACCCTCGAGCCAAGGTTTGGCCGTGCCTGCGTACCCGATTCCATGCCTCGTGCCTCGGGAGGCGCGCCTGATCTGGGGTGTCGGCTGTCGGGCGTAGGGCTCATGATGATGGGGCTCATGATGATGCCCGTCGTTGCTCTTTCTCTATCTCACTCGTTCTCTCTCTTGCTCTCTCTCTCTTCCAATCTTTCTCTTTTGTCTGTCTATCTGTCGGTCGGTCTGTCTGTGTGTCTGTTTGTGCGAGTGTGTGGTTGTCTATTGTGTTTTTTCTTTCGTCCCTCGGTCTCGCCCTGTCTCTTTGTTTCTCTCTCGGAGTCTCAGGAGATAGTCAAAGTTGCTCGAGCAGTGTCGAGACGTAGGAACATGGGAATGTAGTTTGCTGGGGATTGGAGAAGGCTCTGCCCGGCTTAACCATATCCCAAACAGATCCCTGCCTGTCTTCAGCGCCAGCGCATGAGACTTTCTGGATATTTCCATGGCCTTATGATATACAGGCTTTGGCTTGTGTAGTGGGTCTACAAGTGAGAAGATGTTGACAGATGTTGACAGCCAGACATTGATTGCGCAAGTCCCACCTACGTGTCATGCTTTCAGATAGAGATCAACAGGTGCATGACCGGCTGCAGTCTTGGTTTCTTTACGGTGGCATGCTCTTCTTGCCCTTGACCTCGTGACTTGGCAAGACTTGAACTGTCCGTTCAGTTGGTTCCCATCTGCTGTTCAGTTTCCCGAAGCGCTTGACCCAAACCAGCGAGCTAGCCCTCTAGACAAAAAGCTGAGTTTGCGCGACGGTGTTTACACGTGCGAACCTCGCACATGTGCGGAGAATTCGGCCAGCTGCATGATGTTGCAAGGTAGAACATCTAGATAAGGTCAATCGATTCACAGAAACATGGACTGGATGAAACAAGTCCTGTGTGCGTGGTCGGCGAAATATCGGGTCTGTCCTTGTCGAGTACTCCCGTGTGCAGGATGCAAAGCCTGCTGTAGTCTGCAAGTAATTTGGATCCAGAGCACTGGGGCATGTGGGGCTTCGAGCTTTGAGACTACTGGTTAGTTGCTTTGTCGCCCGGTCAGAACGTCACATGAGGCCATATTTGCAGGAGTGGGGCCAGTGCCTCAGTGCCTTGTGCGATGTTCCGGGCTGCGGAGCTAGGAATCGTCTGGGGCCTATGACCCACGGAAAGATGCCGTCACCGATCAATGGATCCAAGCTCGACAGAGGATTTGCTTCATGAGGGCTTTCCAGGATGAAAAGGGTCCTGTTGATTCGAGAAGACAATGCGAAGGAGTCTGAAGGCGCGAACTCGCACAAACACAAACCCACACACACACACACACGCGGAGAGGGACAGACAGACAGACAGACAGCCAGGCAGGCAGGCAGGCAGGCAGGCAGACAGACACACAGACACACAGACACACAGACAGACAGACAGACAGACAGACACACAGACACACAGACACACAGACACACAGACACACAGACACACAGACACACAGACACACAGACACACA
>BGNK01001150.1:35765-45212 GCA_003297005.1 Symbiodinium sp. clade A Y106 | reverse complement strand
CACAGACACACAGACACACAGACACACAGACACACAGACACACAGACACACAGACACACAGACACACAGACACACAGACACACAGACACACAGAGACACAGAGACACAGAGACACACAGACACACAGACACACAGACACACAGACACACACACACAGACACAGACACAGACACACACACAGACACACAGACACACAGACACACACACAGACACACACACACACACAGACACACACACACACGGGCACACGGGCACGCGCACCTGGAGCCTGAATCTCGAAATCAACATAGCCCCCAAAGTTACATGTAAGGGTTTTGAACAGAGGACTTACGACGAGTGATGCAGTGTTGGTCTGCTTATTCCATGTTTTGGGATCGAACAGTGTCTTGTGGTCAGAAGCACGCAGTCATAAGTAAGCTCCAGACCCTGCAGCCACACCACAACCCTAAACTGTAAGCGTTTGCATACCTGAGTTTAGATTGATTCCTTGTTCCCATTGAGAGTGCATAGCTTTGGCTGGATGGGGCCTCGCGACTGGCTTATATAGGGGTGTATGAAGTTTAGGGATTCCCCTGCAGTTTTCGGCCAATGATGCGAAGGGTTTGCAAAGCCCTAAAGCTCTAAACCCTATATCCCAAAGGCCCCAAACCCAAGCTGAATCCTACGCCCCAATCCCGAAGCCCTTACTTACCTTAAGGCCTAGACCCTCAGCTCCTTAATTAACGCAGAGCAGAAAAGGGCTGATATAAAACTCACAAACTCCTGAAGCCCAAGACCCTAAACCCTAAGCAAAGCGGAGGCGAGCATTGGCGGGAGGATGCCCCAGTCGAGCTCGCGAATCTCGTCTCGGAGGGCTTCCGCTCCGTCCCCGAAGTACCCCGGCTTAGGGTTTTAGGGTTTAGAGTTAAGGCGTTTAGGGTTATAGGGTTATGGAGTTCAGGGTTATAGTTATAGGGTTCAGGGTTATAGGGTTCAGGCTTATGGGGGTCAGGGTTCAGAGCTGGGCCGGAGGTTGTAGGACTGAGGGTTCAAGCTGAAACCTTGGAGGCCCAGGTCTTGTTTTCGGAGTTTGGGATCAGGTGTGGGCCTGTTGTTCGGGTCAGCTTGGCGTCAGAGCTGAGTGAATTCCGAGCGGCACAGAAGTCAGGAAAGACGACAGGCATCCTCGCAGCCCTTCGGGCATCAAAGCTCGCAAGTGCCTAAGGCCGCACAAAACCTGAACCACGCCGGTGAAGAGTCCAGAATTCTTTGTGCTTCCCAAGCGCATTCCTTGTGACCAACCCTTCTGAACAAGCCAAGGGTTGGGCGCAAAGGCCAATCGAACGCATTGTTCAGAAGGATCTACGACTCCTATAATCTTCAATTGAAAGAGGTCTGGCTGATCAGACCGCCCCCACCAACTGAGAAACTCCGAAGTGGTCGTTCGGACAACAGGAAGAGGTTGTCGTCCTCAGCAAGTGCTTCCCATCCAAGCCACGGCCCCGGCACCGATGTGTCCAGTCTCCTCTGCGTGCATGATGAACTAGGTACCGATCTGGGATGTTTTTTGAATTCATGTCGAGACCTAATTATAAATAGTCTTGCTTCTGATGCTTTTGATTCTTGGTGTTGAGATTTTACGGCTACGCTCGGTCCGGACAATGATCTTAGCGGATACAATCTCCATTGCAGTTGTTGGGTTACTTTCTAGTTTGGCGTTTACAGCAGTGAAGCCTTTGTTTGGGGCAAAAGGCTGTTCAAAAAGGGAACATCTCAGTTACTTCTCATGCATTCGGTCATTGCAGTTCACCTCAAATGACGCCCCCTCATTTTAGGTGTCTGTTGCTGTGGTTACAATTATAATTTATAATACTATTGTTACTAACTCATATCATGTTTAGTGGCCTGAACATGCAGTGAGTGGGGATGTCTCGTGACCAGATATGACAAGTGACAGTTGTACACTTCAGCCATTCGCTTCCCAGGCGTACGGCGGGCTACGGGTACCTCAATGACCGGAGGGTGCTCAAGGTGTGCGGCCAGCCCGTCGTAAACCTCCAGCAAATGCAGCCTGGCTTCGTTGGGACGGGGCGACAGCAGAGCTTGGGGCCAGTCTCTAATGCAATCTGTAGTCCAATCTAAGTATGACACAACTGCAAAACCCACTTCTTATCATGTACGCTCCCTACATGTCCCGAACGCCTTCTAGCTTCCAGGAATCTCCGAGTTGTGGCCGGTCTGGGACCAAGGCTCCCAGACCGGCCATCGCTGGAGTCGAGACTTTGGGTTCAGTGTTCAGTAATTTAGGGTTCAGGTTTGGTCTATTTTTTGTTTTGTGAGTGAGGGGGGGGGGGCGAACACTACAAAAGCCCGTTTCAAGAGCTGCAGCCCAAGGTATTCGCTCATCCAGCCGTGGCCCCATGCAGTGCTTTCCTCTAGAGTCGTGTGCACTAACGGGTTTGGGGTCCAGGGTTTCGACTGAAGTTGCGTGGATTTGGTTCCGGTTTCAGGCTTGGCCTGGGTTCAGGGCTCGGAGTGTAGGGATGCTTGGGAGCACCTGGTCCTGCTGCTGTTTGTGGCTCGGGTGGAATCGCCGCAGTCACAGCAATTCCTCTACTCTCGACAGCAAGGCCTGAAATACAAGCTGCAAACCTCCAAAGCTGAGAAGACCTGCAGAAACCCCACGAGTCCTCAAGTAGTTGAAATAATCGAAATCCTTCTGCACCCACTTCTCAAAAGACCTTCAGGTAGGCTTGGGGACGAATCTGAGCACAAAGCTTGGAAGGAACATCTGGGTGACTCCTTAATACCATGCCACGGCGGTTGAGGCCCAAACAGGCCACACCCGAAGCGCAAAGAACCAGAAGCACCGCCGGCACTGGAAGCCATGTGACCATGTGCACCCTTATGGGTATACGCAACCCAACCATGCCCTGCCAAAATGAAACGGTTCACCGTTTTCTTGCCCTAGGCTACTGAGCTACTCAGCCCCTATTGGCTTGAGGTATTTAGATAACTACAGCGCAAGACTTTCACCCAAGGGAGTTGCATCCGCAGCGCAAGTTTCTGGAGTTTTCTCTGTTCGGGCCCCAGGCGCAGCTTCAAGTTCTACGGTTCCGCAACAAATAAATAAGAAGTACGTATATGAAGTGTCTCTCTCTCTCTCTCTATATATATATATATATATTAATACCATACATATGCATGCATGTAGAAGCCTGAATGATAGCCTGCATTGTTGTTCCTTAGGGTTCCTCATGGTAATACGGCCAAAGCCATAATACACCTCAAAACCTGATCAAAACTATCAAGGCCCCTATTTCACAGACCCCTGCTCGAGCAAGCCTTAAGCAACGGAACCCTAGTCTGAGCATGAAAGTCCCCGCCCGACATTAAGTTCGACTGTTTCATGGTGGTGGCTTTAGGTTCAGATCCTGGGCCCAGCTGGGGTTTGGAGTGTAGGGGAGTAGGCTTCAGGGTTTAGGGGCTTATTTGGGGTTCAGGGTCCACGGCGAGAGGCCAAGGGGATTGGGCAACTAGGCCAAAGAAGCGAGGATGTGGGTTGTACGGCTGCAACATATGTGGTTTCGGGCGTTGACGTGTTTAGTGTGGAGTTCCAGGTGATAAGCGTGCTGGAATTTCAAGGCTGCTGGGTTGCAGTATTGCGGGGTTGACGGTGCTCAGCTTGTACAGATCAACAGTTCGTGTAGGGTGTTGTGGTCGAGTGTAGGGCTTAGGCATTCGGGTGCTCAAAGGTTTCGGGACGATCATGGAGGACAACGGGAGAAGCGATGGTGAGGCCCAGCATGCCATAGCATTGCGAGCGCAAATTCAGTAGCGTGACTCACAATGTACCCCACAGCAGAGATGTCGGCCAGTGCAATACTGACGTCATGCCGGATGCCTACAAACTCACTGCTCCCGATTCCGTAAAACTCAATCCCAAACCCGCAAGTCTAAACTTAACCTCAAACCTGCAGAGACCAAGGCAAGCGTTGGGGGCCGATGCATACTGCGCCGTAGACACCGATACAGCAGAGTCGATCACAGAGGCGCGACATGAAGCCCTAGCACGTTAGCGTTCTCGACTGTAGTTGTTTGCAAGTACTCGCTCACTACATATCCGTCTAGCTGTCCATCTAAATACTTACCTACCGACCTACCCGCCTGCCTTCCTAGCTGCCCCCGCCTGCCCAGCTATCTATCTATCCATCTACCTGTTACAGGGACACCGATGTAGTAGTTCTGGTTCAGGTTGGGTGCAGCACCGTGGGGGTCGGGATGACTCGAGGAGAGAGAATGGCTTTTGATGCGGAAGCGCGAGCGCACGAGGTTTTCTCCGCGGGCTTCTTTTGGCCACCTGTTCCGGGTTGCCGTGATCGCCGAGAGCCAGCAGAAATCACTGCCGGAACTGCCGTCTCGGCGCGCGACGGCACTACTCGATTCTCTGCATGGCCAGCAGCTACATGCAAATGTGTCGCCTGCCTGCACATGTATGCGCATCGCCTTTCAAACAGCGGCATCGTCAGGTGCCTTCAGCGACATCCTGCAGAGCCATCTGTAATGTGATGGTTTTGACCATACTCGGCATCTTACCGCTGAAGTGGCTCACCCGATTTCGCTTCCGTGCAGCAAGGGACAAAGAGCAACCCAGGGACTCTGGGCCCTGGGTTCGTCGTCGTATCAGGCAGGTGTGATGAATATTAATCCGAACTTAAATGGCAAGACCAGTAGTAATATTGCCAGTAATCGTAGCATTAGAAGGAAGATGAGATGCACATATTCATGCTGGCATTGATGCAAATACTGCTTGAATTTCTATTCATTCCCGGTATAACCAATGGGACGGTGGCTCTCCCGGACCTCTGGTCTCGGTGGCGAGGCTGAGGTTTAGGGGATTATAGGGTTCAGGGTTTAGGGTTTAGGGTTCCGGATCCTGAAGCAAGGCAGTACACACCCTTTCAACTGTCGTCTTGTCAGTTTGGGAGCTCCATTTCATCTGTACATTCCTTTACACAAGTATAGCTATACATAAACACGTGTACACTTTGATATGGCTTTTCAGGCACTTCGAAACCCGGAACCCCTGGAACCGGAGGATGTGATGCGAGTCTACCGGATTCCCAGCATGGCTTCCGCAGACCTGCCGGCTTCCCAGGAACAGTAGCAAAAGACAGGCAAGAGAGGGCACAGAGAGAGAGAGAGACACTTTTTTTTAACAGCTCAGGCATAGAGGCTGCGGCTCAGGGCTGTCGGGCTTCTATAGAGTCGCATGCTAGAGGGGTCGGAATAACCAGGAATAAAATCGTTATATAGTCCCTTTATGGCTTTATACGCTTATACGATAATATATAGTAATCTAGAACATACTATGCAGTCTCTTCCAAGCTCGACAGCCCGAAAACGTGGGTCTTCAAGAGCCCGAAAACGTTAGGCATCGAAGTGATATATCTCGTGATCGTAGCGCCGCGAATCCTGAAGCTACTTCGTGTATGTACAGATTTACAGTGATTTACATAGATAGATTGATTGATCGATACACCCAACAATCATGTGTATATATATATATATACAGATATACGTACGCGTACGTAATGACATGTTTGTATGATATAGACATATATGTGTGTACACTGCGTTGTATCTGCATGTCAGCATTGTTTATGTGTGCATATATTCACGAGCCAACACTAGAAAGCCATAGCTTCGACGTATGAACCATAACGCGCTTCCAACCTGCGAGCACCCAATGAGTTGTATGGTGTATAAGTCAAGGTATGTCCTTCGGATCTGATGAGATATGCGATCCGAATTGAACCTATCTGATTCTGCCTTTTGCCGGCCTATCTTGTCTGTCTCGGCTATGCTCTGTTGTGTCCATCACCGCAGCAATCCAAAGCTGACGCCTGACAGCCACGGCTGGGCCATGTGCGAGCATGTACATCCACGGCAGGATGACTTTTTTAAGATGCTGTCCAGAACAATGAATATGGTGATGATGATGACGATGAATTTAATTATGATTCTGTTGTAAGAACGATGATGATCATGATGAGGTGGGGAGGAACACAAGGAGGACGGTTACAGTGACGAATCCGCTGATGATGAAGGTGAGGGCGATGAGGACGTGCTGATGGCGATGACGACGATGGTTGTGGTTATGCTTATAGTTGTTTCTGGTTATGGCTATGTTCATGGTAATGAAGGTGATGATGATAGTTATGGTGATGTCGCTGATGGTGATAACGTTGAAGAAGAAGATTACACTAGTTGTAAAACTATTTAGGTCTTGCGGTGTAATGGGCCCATGTGCGACTCAAGCTGGCTGAAGCAAGGCTGGCACTGCGAAGCGCTACTAGTAGCACTTCCAACGGACATGCAGGCCCTGTTGGCACACTGTGTTGCACCTTGCATGTAAGCAGGTGGGCTTGAGACATTACTGGGACTGTGCCAACTGAAGATTGAGGGCCCGAACGCTACACTACAAACTCATTCAGTCTAACCCCAGAAGTGCTCAGCTTCCCAGCCTCAAAGCTCAACCCCAAGCCTCAACCCGAAAAATGAGATTCCACAGTCCCGAAACAAATCATTGGTGCGTCTCGGTCCGTTCCTCTCGCTTTCGCTTTTCCTGCTCATGCCTGACTCATCGCATGCCTCCATAGATTCGAGGTGACACCGTGATAGCAGTATCGTTCCAAGTCATGAGCTCTTCTCCTACACCAGCACCGAGATTGTGTGTGTGTGCTCCCATAGAAAAGTTGCGCCGGTTTTCGAGCATCACCTCGATACAATGAACGCATCCGAAAAGCAGATTGATGCTCACACTGGTTCCGAGTTGGTCATGGATGACAATCCCCCTGTGGATGTGAAGTCTCGTTGCAGCTTTCTCAGGGATCCTGCCTGCTTGAACACGTTTGAACATTTCGATCTAACAACAAGCCTAACCAGCTGAGAACGCACCGTCCAAGTTCACAGATCCAGCTAGTACAGTTTCAGACATGGCGGTCTCTGCTTTTATCTACGATGCTTGGGGACCCTAAGCCCGAAACCAAGCCGCCAGGATCCGAGGAGCTGGTACATTGACGGAGTCTAGGTGCCCCAGCCTGCCCTGGCGTCAGGCTTTACGTTGTTTAGGGTTTAGAGGGTCTGAGTCTGGGGTCCTGTCCAAAGTACGTTTTGAGACTTTGTACACTGGGTTCTGGGCCGTGTGTGTAGTTTTGACGGTCAGCAGGAGAGACCACATTATGATTATGATGTATGGTGACATTTAGCCAAGAATGCGCTCCACAAGCATGCGTAGCAGCAGCAGTGGTAGTTCAGTCTTACAGTAGTATGTTGGCAAACCAACTTCGCAGATTTAACTGTCATTAATGATGCTGAATGTGGTCACTGCGAAGACCCGTGCATCCCAAATAGCACGACGCGCGGTTGAACTTTTCGGCGCTTGAGCTCCATGAACCCGCTCACGAAGCGACCGCGTACATGAGCAGCCCCGTCCCCTTCTGGCCATGGTTTTGATTGGCTGGCCTTTCATGAATGAAAAAAGTTACACATCGCCGAATGATTGGAATCTTTCTCTCGCCAGCCACTCTCACGGCCTGAACTCGTGTCTTTCGAAGGACGGCCCGCGCAGCACGGCGGTTTCTCATGCACTCGGCGCTTGTGTTAGGGATTAACCCTAAACCCTATTGAACCTTTAAGTCCCCTCGGCCTCCATTGCGGCTTGCAACGCTTAACCCTTCAACCACCAGTTGCCAGGTGATGAGTCAATGCAGAGAACGTGCGCTTCAGGCCGGATGTATCGACTTCAACGGTTGATGAACCGTCTCGACTCAATAGCTCGAACAAGGATCCGCTTGGCGAAGTTGTTATTTTGGGTATAGTTCGTAGTTCGGATGTGTGCGCTGTGCACTGGTCCACACTCTTTATTCCCAGACATGTTAGTCCGGCAGTGTGTCCGGCAGGCGTTCGCCTTTGCCTTCCCGTGCCAGCAGAAGCTCGAGAAGGCTCTTCGGCCTCGAGGCACAGAAGAGCCGAAACACGTCGGGATTCAATTTTGGGGTGGCCTGGTCTCGGGTAGCAACTCACGTCCTCTTGAGTCTTGAGCTTGTCCCGTCCGCAAATCCGGCTCCCCCGTACTTCACCGAATGGCTGCAGGGATTAACAGGCTTGACTACCAGATCTGGGACTCATGAACTGACAATGAACTGTTGCTCTAGTGTTCGGGAGTCAATTTAGCAAGAATCACAGATTAGTATTGTGATGACGGAAAAAACGCGCTGGAAGGTTGTAGGCGGCGGGGACAAGGGCGGAATTCTTGTTCGTGAGAAAAAGGAGACCAGCTCGGAGCAGCTTGACGCCAGACTTGCCACCCATGCAGTTGTGGAGGAGCTGCAGCTTTCGGGCGAGCGTCTCAACTTCCGAAAAATTGAGGGGGAGGGCCCTGAGACTGGCTGGGTAAGCATCAGGCTAAAGGGCAAAGAGCTCCTGGTTCCCCTGGATGCAGAGAATGTGGTAGCCAGGAAGCCTGCAGCCACCTCAAAGGGTTTGAAGCGGCCATATGCCATCGCTGTGGTGGGTGCCACGGGCTTTACAGGACGTCTGATGGTCGAACATCTGGACGCTCTGTTTACCGGCGGACACGCCAAAGACAGCTCGAAATCCTGGGCAATCGCCGGTCGGAACCTGAAAAGGTTGCAGGCTTTGGCTTCTGCTTGCTCAACTGTACCAGAGGTGCTCGTGGCGGACAGTGAAGCTTCTATGGAAGAGGTTGCCCGCCAATGCATTGTCCTTGTCGCGGCCGCAGGCCCGTACTCCCAATGTGGGGAAATGGTTCTTCGTGCCTGCGTGAAGAACCACACGCACTACGTCGACATTTCTGGTGAGACGAACTGGATGCACGACATGCTGGAACGTTATCACGAGGAGGCGAAGCAGAAAGGCATCCTTCTCGTTCAGGCAGCAGCACAGGTCTGTGCGATTGATGACATCAACTGTTACCTTTTGGCACAGAAGCTTGGGCCGTTGAAGCAGTTTCGTGAATACTTCTTCAGTTACGGTGGGATCACAGGAGGGACCTTTGCCAGCAACACTGCTTTCATGGAGGGGATGACGGAGGAGAAGCTGAAGGTCTACAATGATCCCTTCAACCTCGGAGGCCAGCGATCCCGGGGTGTGCAGCCCGAGGATCATGATTGCTCCGAGACTGTGCAGGATCCCATCTACTCCTCACTGTGGTTGCAGCCTGCATACAACGGACACACTGGGGGCCGTGTTATTCGGCGCAGCTGCCAGCTCTTTGAAGAGTTTGGAGGCGATTCCGCTCCACGTTATGGACAAGATCTGCGTGTCATGATCCGTGATGCAGCCACTAGCAAGCGTGCGGGCGAGAAGGCCACCGAGGCAATGGCGCCAATCCGCAGCGTAGAGGCTGCGAAGTTTGCCGCAGGCCTCATGAAGATGCAAGTG
>BGNK01001150.1:0-32988 GCA_003297005.1 Symbiodinium sp. clade A Y106 | reverse complement strand
GGACGTCATTAGGTTTTGGACATGGATGCTCTCTTTTCTGAAACGCACTAGACCATGGACGTCATTAGGTTTTGGACATGGATGCTCTTTTTTCTGAAACGCACTAGACCATGGACGTCCCCCCGCCCCCGGCTGCCGCCGTGGTTCTCGAGGTTGATGTCGGTGGCCTGCTTGCTGGTGCTGGTCTCTGTAAAAGCATCGTTGCTGATGTTGGTACTAACATGTACTAACTGTGGATATTGTGGCTCCTGGCCATGCCATCTGTTGGCAACAGCGCTTCTCTGTGCAGGCTGGCAGCGGACCTGTCGCGAGAGCAAGATGAGAATGGCTTCAGTTCTCGGGGTTGGGAGCACCGCTATCGGAGCTTGCCGCGCGGGTTCAGGACCCATGCTGCCGAGTCCTTCTTCGGTCATTGGGTTGGAAAGATCTCACTGCTAGTTTGTCTAGGGCATAGAGCACCTAGAGACCTAAAGACTTGTGTGGGGTCGTTTCAATGGTTGCCTTCACCTGTTTGTGCAAATGATTTGCTGCAAATGTTTGACTGTGGGGACTCGGGCCGGCATGAATGACAGTTGAAAGGCTCCGTGCATGTCCTCACCTTGCTTGCATCATTTCCTGAGCTGCTTTCAACTGTCAGCCATTCATATGTCTGACGCTAATGCATCCTGTAAAAAGTGCTCAGGGTTCGCTGGGCTGCACGGCTTTCTGTTCACGCTCCCAGAAGAAGTGCATGTGGATTTGACGATAGCTCGCGCGGTTGCAGGTCATGCAGCACACTGCCTTGGAACTGTGTGTGCGTTTTTTGTCGTTTGTGCGAACCGCATTACATAAGCCCCGTGAATGTCGATCGGCATGAATGACATGTTGCACATGAGTGTTCGGTCCGGTTATCAATTCCAGCAGGCCCTAATGCATGCCATGCAAGTTCGTTGCTTAGGGGCGATGGAATTTAAAGTACCAGCCGGAACCATGTTATATAGTACTATACAGTATTATATACTAGTATATAGAGCATTATGAAGAAGCTTGGTTCTTAGCATTGCACAACTTTGAAGCATGAGGTCCCAAGACTTACAAGTAGTACTCCAGTGCTGCAAGAATTGAAATTTAAGCTGTATCTGGGATCAGCATGTCACCGTGAGTCATCTGGGCATCAGGTGGCCGTCAGAACACATGTCGGCACTGTTGTTGCCATTGTTGCCAAACTCTCAATATGTCTTACCCGGGCTTCCAGGTGCGAGCAGACAGAGAGGTCGTGTTGGCCGCTGTGCGTCAGGACCTGTAGCTCTGAGCATATGAGGCAAACGGCTCCAGCTTTAGTGCTCATAACCGAGCAGAAGTACAAGATGGTACATGGTATGTCATGATCTAGTATGGTATCGCACAGCATAGCCTAGCAGTCGATAGTATAGTATAGTCGCGTAGAATATAAGATATCTCAACCAGAAGAGTGAGGGTATCTAAGATGCCGAAACCTTTGCAACCGCCTCCCCTGGTGTTTCAATGCCGGCAGGTAGCCTAAAAATCCATTCCCTGAAACAGCCAGCTTCCTCATCTTCCCGTGAAGCCCTGGAGCTCCCGAGACCCTTCACCATCAAGATGCCTTGATCTGTGGGTTCAGACTTTAGCGGTCGGGACGAGGCTGATTCTGTAGTACCCGCACATGTTTCGTCACGTCGGAAACGCAAGACCAAGACTCTCATCGCCAGACTGTGGAGTATGTGGTTTTGGGTTTCGGATTTCGGATCGGGGTTCAGCTGTCTGCGAATGTGGCCGATGCTCAACCACCACTGTACATACTCTTTGTGCGATTGAGCGACTCGGGGTGGCTGGCATTCGGGCGACACCTTGTCAGCACATGTTGATCGGTGTTGTTGCAGCCTGATTTTACATGATCCAGGCTGAACTATCTTCGATCATGCTGGAATAACACTATCGTTTTCGAGGAAAGGAGGAACAGTCAATGTCGAAGTTGCGACAGCTTCATTAGCATTGGCCGTCATTCGGCACACTACTGGTTCATAGTTTATACTCGAAAGTCCTTGCTTAGTTCGCGCAGCTCTGAAGCCATGGCTTTGGATGATGAGCATCTGGGTCTGTAATAATTAGAGTGGGGTTTGGGGGCTCGATTATATACCACACCATAGAGGAGAGCCTTAATAAGTAGAACAGGGTTACGGAGTCCACTATGCAACGTAATAAAACAAATATATTGTACAAACTCACTAAGTTTCGCCTTCCGGATTTAGCCCAGGAACGTCCAGTGGGGCTCGGGTCTTGGGCTGTTGGGCAGCAGGCAGCAAGGATCCGAAAGCTCGCGACTTGGGCCCTAAAGCCTGAACCCAAGGCCATATAACCGTGGAGAGAAAGGGATTTCGACTATGGCAGTTGCTGAAGCTGTGGAAGTTCGCTGTGGCTCCATCAGGGAGCTTCAGACTTGGTTAGGCTAAGCCCAAATTTAAGTGCATTGCCTCTCCTCTGGTCGCTTTCGACAGTGCGAACCTCGCCGCCCAGTAATTGACTCCGCCATCTTCGAAGCACCACCCGGCACCAGCCCAGGAAATTCGATATGTCTGCTGCAACGCTGGCTCCCGATGAAGGCCGCAGAACGCGATTTGTGTGTGTGTGTGTTTCTGTTTTCCGGTTGTTCACCCACCTTCGGTCAGTTCGTGGACATCGAGCCAATAGTTTTCCAACTGTTTCTGGAGAGGGTAATGCGGCACCTCCTTCAATAGTGCCCCCGTTCTCAAACAAACATAGACGCCCGCTCAACCATGTGCCCCATTTGGTCCGCCCCCTTTTCTGAGGAGGGAAGGACGGGGGTGGGGGCTACAAATATAGCACTCGTACCTAAAGTACTAGTACTGATACTTGTCGTAGCATTCTGTAACAATACGACCACTTAATGAAGCAGGCAGGTAGTCTGCCTTTAGATTACTACTTTGATTAATCCGAGTGTTTTTACTCGCCAAGCCTCATGCTTGACCTCCTACAAGTACACAACATTTTGAGAACAGCCGCCCAAAGCATTGAAACAGTTTGACGGTGGCGCGTTCCGTCTTGCCTTTGGCTGCATGGTCCCGTTTCGTTGTGGTCGCCGTATTGGTCGTCGTGCTCGTCCTGGTTGTCGCACTGTTTGGAGGTCTACGCTGGCATAATTTTGTTTTACAGGCCTCATCACTTGCTACAGAGTTGGACGAATGAACAATGCTGTGACGGAGACCTTCTCAATCGGGTGAAGTGTTCTGTGGTTTATGGATCCAGGCAGATGTGGCCGGACAAGAGACACTTGTGCCGGTTCCGTTTGCGTAGGTCTAGCAGACAGAGGGTGTCAAGGGCTTCCCGACGCCGAAAACCTGGATCACTGAGGGGAGAAACATTGATTTGAATTTGCAAAGGTTTGTTGATCCGTTCATACATGCATGAAGGCATGCAAAGTTGCATATCCTTCATCTCTAGATGGGGGGACAGAGCACAGACAGAGACATTTGAAGCCAAGACAGGCATGTGGTGAGGCAGAACATGCTTTGAAGTCTGAGTCTATATACTTTGCATTACTTGTCCCCTCATGGGCATCCTAATATTATCGTCTGATGTTCCCCAGCGTCATCCTGCAGCTTGAACTCATGAATAAAGGATGCCCGCCCGGACCATCCCCTGTGAACCCTTTGTAGCCAGCTATCTGCAGGGGAGCCGGTTGACATCGAAATTTCCGTGTCACTGGTCTCAGGCGTGGTGAGTTGAGGGATTCAAGGTTTCTATAGCCCTTCCCGTGAATGAAACGCGCATTACATAAGGAGTTCTCAAGAGCACATGGTGGTGTTCATCGCATGCATCCTTTGTGACGAAAAACAATCTTTGTCGTGGCCCCGTGCATCAAAGGGACTCGTTCAGGCATGATGAACGACATCAGCCTTATAGGGCTTATGGGGTTCAGGGGTTATCGGTTTCAATGTTTGGGGTTTGATAGGTGCAGTAAGCAGGTTACGGGGCTGGTGTTTACAGGGTAGGCTTGTTCTTTAGGGCTCCATAGCCCTGACAAGGTCTGTGGAGCCCCTGAGAGTGCTTAAGCTTCTTCCCTGCAGTTGCTCTGCTCCGGTGACCCCTATCGGGGGCAGGTCATGTTCACCTTTGTTTTCTCTTCGGATGCCAATGACGAGCGCAACGTAGAATAGTCCTTACTGCTGTAAGCAGCTACGACTACGATTTGGTGTGGTGGCTGGTTGTAATTCAGGCCGTTCCAATCGATGCGACATCGATTGTTACACACTGACAGCGGCAAGTTCAATCCTTGAGGGTCATAGCCTAGTCTAGGATCCTGGTCTATAATTGAGCGCTTTGGCTTTAAGCTGCGATGTTTCCAGCTTTGAGTGACAAAGCAGCCGGCTGCCAGGCAAGTCGCTCGTCTTGTCTCGGCCCAGCACAGAGCAGGTGCCTGCTGTGCGCAAGGGAAGATTAGCTCACATGCCTCCAATGTTAAAAGCAGCATGAGTGTCTCTGACTGAAGCAGTTAAATGTTCGGTCTTGCATGTCGCAACTGAACCATCGTGTGCCATCCGTGCCCACAATTCCAACTAGAGGCCATCTGCCAACCCTGAAGCAAATCAACTAGCAGTAGATAGTCCCTATATGACACTCTAGATACATACCCCGGAAGCCCTATTCTAATTCGTGAGGTCGACCAGTCCCCAGCCTAAAGCCTTGAAAGCAGAGTGGGTACACACGACCTGTAGGTCGGCCAGCTGAAACAGGTGGCGGCTGAACGACTTGGTTGCTCGGATTGTTTTCTGGGGGGGAGAGGGGGAGGGGGGTTTCGGGTTTTCTGTTGTCGGTCTCTGTCGGCTTCTGTCTGGCGGTTGATCGCACTGGGGTGATGGAGTTTTGACCAGAAGGGCACGTGCGGGAAAACTGGGTTTGTCAGGGTACTCAGGAGGCCATTATTCAATCATGATTCAGCGGCATCGGTGTTGTCTTTTTTCTTTAAGCCTGACCTAAGTCGCCCAGGAGTAAAATTGTGAGTTTCGCTTCAAACCAATCCGTGTCAGCCCTCGGGAGGATGTCTTCACGAGCGCAGGCGATCAATAAACCCAATAATCCTAAACGTCTGAACCACTAACAAATAGTCATAAACAAACTGACACTAAGCATTGTTGTTGCTACTAATACTACTACCACTGTTACTATGGTTACTAGTACTATCACCACCACTACGACGACTATTATCATCATCAGAAGTAGTACTACACAATTTGTTGTCATTATATTGTTATTGTTTCTTGTATTCCTGTTATTACTATTACATTACTACTATTACTACTGTTATTGTTATTATTATTGCTTTTACTGATACTATTGCCAGAGCTGAAGAAACCATGCTCTATCTTGCAGTGTTCGGCGTTCTTGAAATCTACAATGACAACTACCAATGCATCTTCAACTTTTGGGTTCATGAGCAAATTCTAATGATGCGGGTTCATGCAGGGCTTATGGGGCGCAGGACAGTCCTGCTCGAGGTGTAGGATGTTTCAGAACTCTCCGAAGTTCCCGTGCAAAGCGCCTGTCAGTCTAGAGACTGAGTTTTTGAAGCAAGACGGGTCAAGGAGGCACATGTTCTCCTGTCTTTGCGACCGAACCCATCTCTCTCGCACGAATTCAACAATGCAGTGATGTTGCACTGAGGCTTGTCCGGGGAAGAGGTCGTGTTCATCCAAGATGCCGGCCGACTTGATTTGACTTCTGGTGTCAGGGTTCGACTTGTTTACAAACTCAATACAGATATGCCGACGGCTACAGTGGTTTCGAAGTTGTCCATGACTTTTAAACGGGTGCAGCGATTTGCTCGCGAGTTTTGGGCAATCCACCCAGAGATCTTCCTGACCCCTCAACCCCGACATCCTCAGCCGACGGTCTCGACTTGCAGGGCGACACCATCCCTGACAGTGCCACAGTTGCCAGTCTCCATGGCACATCGCTGGACTGCCGGCGCGCTCACGGTGTCAGGGTGGTCTTAGGCACCAAGGGTGTTGGTTTCGAGCTGTATCTTCACTTCGTAGATTTTGTCACAGAAAGGGTCCCGCTGCTTGGCTGGATCACTCCGACAAGGAACTGCGCTTCGCAAGAACTCCAAACGGCCAATTCCTGGAAGCAGTTTTGTGGTTTCAGCATAATTCGCTTATGCTTCAGAAAAGCATGATAAACCCCAAACCGCCTAAACCCCTAAAGCCTAATAAAGCCTCGAAGGGTATGCCAGAAACTGAGAGGATCTGGTGGCCTTATCGCCCGGATCTATTGCTGCAGTGGTGGACAACCGTTCCCTGGCCTTTGCATACAGTCTCCATTATTGTTCCTTTCTTTCGCTATAGCTAATTTTACAATAGGATGCTATAAGGGTCATGAACGAAAAAGGAAGTACCATGAAGACTATTGGTACATACGCAGTCACAAGGTTCTCAAGCTTGTAGTAAGCCTCATGTGCATCAGGGCGTCGAGGTTGAGGATTTACCTATAGTCTCCATTGTAGTTCCTTTTTTTGGTTAACCAAAATCTCTATTATAGGATCCTAACCAAAAAACTGGTTAACCAAAAAAAGGAACTACAATGGAGACTCTAGGTAGGGTCTACTGTTGTTTTGGTGTGCGTTTCAGGGTTTAGGGTCTGCCTATAGCCAAACCAAGCGGTACCCTTCTAGGGTTCGGTATCATGGTTTCTTTATGTCCCTCGTTGAGAAGGTAGGGTTTCGTGGGACGACAAGCAGGGCCGATGTATAAAACTAAGAACAAGACCTATCTCTCTCGACATATATAGTATATATATATACATACATACATATACATACATCTATATATATATATATATCCGTATATCTGTGTACATACACTCATGTATTACATCTATATATATATATATCCGTATATCTGTGTACATACACTCATGTATCCCTTTAGGGCTTCCGGTGTCTATCACTTTAACCCGGCCTACTCCGATCCTTCCGAGCCTAAGGATTCGGGTTTGTGCTGCTCGCCGGGTTTTCGCCCCCAATGAAAGCCTAAAATGGCTCGATGCCTCGAGATGTTGCTTTTCGCTTATTTAAGGCCTCCCATGATCATTCGCAGGGTTAATAGGGCCGCGGGGGGGGGGTTCAGAGGCTATTAGACGGTGCTTATGGAATATGTACCTAGGCATACATGTTATATATATATATATATATATATTTATGCACACCCACGCACTTTGGCTTTGGGGATTGCGCTGTTCTTTGGAAGCTTCACCGTTTCAACTCGCAGAAGTCTTGGTGATTTTGCACTGCACTGCCTCTTAGAGCCAAGGGCTTGGGTTTCGGGTTTAGAGCATTATGGATGACAGGCTGACATACCTTCGTTTGCGTACCATTGTTTGCCGCGGTCGCAGCTGGCTTCAAACTTGAGGTGTGCAGGGATGTGGTCAGTTTCTCAGCCACAAAGTAGCCGGTATTTGACCGAGGCCCTCTCCGGAATCCCGTAATGAACAACAATGATAAAATCGATAAAACTAATATGAATACAAACAATAACAAGAATAATAACAAATAAGAACAATAATAACAATCATAGTAATGATAACACTAATAGATAGCCCCTTGCATCCGAAACCTCGACCTGTCTACTCTTCACTCCTAGAGCGCCAAGAGCTGCTGGGCTCTTGCAGCCTCGATTCCCAGAAACCCAGCTGAACACGTGAGAACATGCCCTGAGGCTAACAGGTTGTGGCAGGCCGAGAATCCTTCCTCAAAGCCTAAACCCGAAAGTCACCACAAACCTTAAACCCTGTAAGCCCTAAACCCGAAACCATGTAAACCCTACCAACCCTAAACTTTATAGGCCCTAAACCCTACACCTTTAAACCCCAATCATTCGCAGCGAGGAGTCGTGGTAGCCAGCGGTAGTACGCTGAAAATCCAGACGGAGTTGGACTATTCCAAGTCGACCCGCAGGAGTACAGAGAGTTTAGGGCTTTGAGTTTAGGGCATTGGGTCTAATTTTAGGGTTTACGGTTTTGGGTATAGGGTCTACGGCTTTAGGGTTTAAGCTTGAGGGTTGCGCCATTCCTGTGGCAAAGCAAAGGCTGAGTTTCCAAAGTCTCAGTCTACCAAAGTCGTGTCATGACGGTCTGCCCGAAACCCTAAAGACCTAGACCCTAAACCCTTAAACCAAAATCATTGCAACTCTGTCCGACGAAGCTTCACCATTTTGGACGGAGGAGTGGAGTTGGACGACATGTCGATGTCTAAACTGGTCAAGATTGCGATCTATAAGAAGATACTGTAGTTTTAATATACTAATAATATACTATAGTATACTATAAGATACTACCTTACGGAGCGCAAACGTGGCTACACCCGAGCTAAGAACCTTGCAAAGCGCGCAGATTGCACATGCGCAGTCTTGTGTCTCATGGATCAGGGATCCAGCTTAATCCCACATAGTCATCAGTGGTCCATCTTATTGGTCTTTGATTCCCATTTGATTCTCCAGCTGCGATCAGCCTTTTTCGGGACTAGCCCTTTATCCTTTTCGTTGGATTTGTTCCGATGCTGTTTGATAGTTTTGCTGACGACATGTCCTGTTAGCTTCTTGTTCGCCCCAGGCCCAGATGAGACTTGTGTTAGTGACGTTTCTTGCATTTTGCTTTACAGCTTCTGCTTCTGACAGGAAGAGACATGGACCCAACGATCAGCCGCTTGCTGGTCTCAACACTGTGTACGTACTTTGGGTAATGGTCTACGTGCTGGGTTTCTACCGGATTAGGTAACCCTAAAGCCTGACCCTTACGCCACAGCCGGATGCCAGGAGCCCCTATCATCTCCAGTGGAGCCCGACGGATGCAGCACACCTGGCACTGCGAAGTCAGAACATGGCATGGATCCACGACTTCTCAATGGGATCCTTAGCCGCACGCTTTCCGGATGTGAACGATTTGTTACAGTATCCGCTCTTAAAATATACTGTGGTGCTAGCCGTCCAACAACTACGTGACAGGTAGATGCAATCTTGCTGACTCTGCAACATAAGTAATCACCTGACATTATTGGACAGCCATGGATCCGATGCATCGATCTGTTTCTTGTGTTCCGACTGTTGCTGAGCCAAGGCGACAGCCAAAATGAAAGCCGAAGCAAGGTGGCCTCCCCACCCAACCTACACTGAAGCAAAGAGCATGCACACGTGCAGCTGCTGCCGCCATAACTGCGGACAGAGTTTTGTGGTTTCCTCTACTGGTCGTTTGTTCTAATTTCTAGTATTGCGGAAGGCAATTTGATGAGAGCGAGTTGGCATGATTCTATAGCAGATTTTGATGCGGCCGTATTCGTTTCCGATATAGTATCGTGCTTTGATTACAAATGGCACTTATGTTTGAACTGCTGTATTGGCACTAGACTCACTAGACTCTTCCATTTCGGAGCAGCATCATCACTATGCTTGATGTCGTGCTGCGGCTGAAGTTTAGACTTGGTTCATTCTCATGCGATATGGCATCCCTAGTTGGTAGCTGCTGTGACAGCAACGGCGACGATGGCTACAGTAAGCGCGATATTGTTAAGTTGCCGATTGCCTGAATCATCATGCACAATTCTATGTTGGCGCGCTGCCTTCATTCATTCTTATTGAAACTTCATATGTCGTTTTCTCTGTTAGGCTAGTGTATTGCTCAGCATCATCGTAGATCGTAGGTATCTTGGTGTAACCTGTTCTCATCACTACAATGCCTGCTATCACGTTTTTGGTTTTTGCCGTATGACAAACACATGAACCACATGGATATACAGATGAAAATCTGTAGGCACGTGTATACATCATGTTGTTTTGTCTTGTTTTATAACGTGTTGGATGTGATTACACGTTTTTGTTACGACCCTCAACCTGTTGTTGTGTCACGGCGCCGCTGAATCTGGGTCCTGCGCTGCCCACTCTTGGAGCTAGACCACCGTTTCTGTTTTGCATCCTCACATCTGGATATGTACATCTTCAGCAAACACAGCAGTTTGCCGTAAACCTGAAGCTCAAGACGTCTGCCGCAAGGAAAAGAAGTCTTCGCGCGGCCTTGCCGGGGTGGGAAAAATTCCATCAAGTGGTGCCCGGATGGGAGCAAACTCGCTCTTGTGTCTGGGGTGATGCACGTGGATGTTTGTGTGCCTTGGACGCAGCAGAGAGCGTTCCTAAGCCTGGGACTCGACGACTTAGATTTCGGATCGAAGGAGGAACAGGGGCGCACCTGGTGCTATCCTGTTCATTACCAGTATCAGTGTTTGGCTTATGCGTTCCTGTGGTACCAGTGGGTAGCAATGCAGAAAGGAGAACTGAGCGCAGACCAACGCACACAGGCACACCCCCACACACGCACATATAAATAGGTGTATACATACATATATACACACACACATACACACACACAAACACACGCCCACACTCTCTCTCTCTCTGTGTGTTTCTCTATAGTTGTGGTTTCTGTCTCCCTCGCTCCGCTTTCCCGTCTCTCTGACTCTCTCCGCCTTTCTCTGTCTGTCTGTCTCTCTCTCTCTCTCTTTCTCTTTCTCTTCCGCTGTCTGTCTCTGTCCCTCTCTGTCTTTTCCTTCTCTCCCTTCTCTCTCTCTTTCTCTCTCTCTCTCTCTCTCGCTCTCTCTCTCTCCCTCCCTCCCTCCCTCTCTCCCTCTCTCTCTCTCTCTCTCAGGGCCTCTCCATCTCCCGATGCAGACCGGCAGAGACACATGAACGAACACAGGGACCAAGGGAGCCTTGCATGCAGCACGGAATAGGGTGGGGTTCTTGAAGGCGGGGGTAGTCGTTCAGTCATGCCGATGGTTTGCAAATTAGCAGCTCAGCAGAGGCAGTTTGGACGCTGGCTTCGTCAGGTCTTGGAAAGAAGGTTCCAAGAAGGTACGTGCAAGGAGGATGGTGTCCAAAAGAGGACCTTTTTCGAGGCTTGCCATCCGAGCCCCAGGATGCCGGGTCCACATTCGCGGTATACCTATATCTTTATCTGTATCTACATATATATATATGTGAAACAGGGTTTATATATTACCGTTTTGGTGAGTGTAGATAAGCCTCCTTTTGAATATTGGTGAGTGTATATATTGGGTTTTATTGTGGGGATACCAGTAATATAAACCATACCCTACATGGAGAGAGAGGGTTGTCTTTATATGTATTTAACATGTGTCTGTTTCTGCAAATAGTATATATGTATGCGTACATCTACATCTATAGACATGTGTATGTTTATGCGATTACTGTACATAAGTATGAACACATACAAACAAACAAACATATATACATACGTACCAGGTTTTGAACCCGGCCAGCGACTTCCGATTGGTGCAACGGTCGGTCGTGACCCCAGTGAGCAATTGCCTTGCACTTGCAGGGGGGTGGGGGGGGGGGCCGGCCTGGCTTTCAATGTTAGGAATTCCTACGTGGCCTGGTAGGAGTCACGGGGATCGGAAACCCCACAAAAACCTTATTATCGGAAGCCGTGGCAGCCTTTCCCGTCACAGGGCTCGCCTAACCTTGCAGNGTACAGCCAGTGTGTAGGTCGTGGTGTGGTGCGCGCTTTGTGGGAGGCGGGAGGTGTGCGCGCAGTGGGGTTGTTTGGTTGGTGGTGGGGGGGGGGGGGGGGGGGGGGCGGGCTGGCTTTCATCGGCAGGTAGAAACCTGATGTTCAGCTGTAGCATCGTGTCTGGAAATCGTACAAGACAGTGCAATGCAGGAGTACGAGCCTATGCAAACAAGCAGGATGGTCATCCACACTTGCAGATAACGAGCCCGAATCCGCAGCCTGGAGGTGCTGCAGACTCGGTTTACATTCGGCACATCATCAATGCATTGCTTTTCTGTTATAAACATACAAACAGTATCATTCCATGCAACATATGCAGATGTAAAGAGTCTGGTCAACTCGCGGAGCACACGCGAGAGACCTCAAGGCCTAACCAAGATGGCGGACTCAGATATGAAGGCATCTGGTACAGTGTTTTTTCAGCCCAAGAGCCATGCTGTACGAGATGAGAAGAATTTGCCATCGCATCGTATTCCAGAAGACTCTGACCATCATACCAGCACCATCACCGTCATCACCTGCACGCTAATCTCCTTCATCGTCATCATGCGATGATATCGTTATCATCATTGACGTGCATTTACTCTTTTTGTGTGCGATTATGCGTTGTTCCACCTACATGTACGCGTGCTGCTGCACGTATATATGCATCATGTACAAAGGCATGCAACCACACAAGCACTAAGAGGAGTAAGGAAGAATACTCGAGGAGACCTATAGCCTCACTTGGCATCCAAGTGGATCTCAAATTGCAGTCGGCCAGGATGCATCTTGTCTTGGCGGATTCGGTTTTACGGGTTTGGACTTGGGGTTTGGTTTTCCGCTTGGAGGGTTTAGTGTTTAGTAGTTGGGGCTTCGGAATCAAGTCAAGAAGTTCCACGGGGTTTGAGGTTGCGCAGTGCCCAAGATGAACATCTCAATGCTTCATTCGACAGCGTTTTGTGTCAGCCTTGTTTTCTGGTTTTTTTGGGTCGAAGAGCTTGTTCAAAAGGATCGAGCAAGTGGTTCCTTTAGGCAGCACCAGTGCCACCTGCCCTGCTCCGTTTGCTGCCTATCTCTTCGTGGTTGAAGATGTTGCTGTCTGATTCCAAGAATGAGGAGCTTGAAGTGTCACAACAGACGAAGATTCAAAAGGATTGGTAACCTATAGGGCTCGGAAACAGCCTGCGGGCCAGCAGCGGAATTACAGCAGGCTATCTGTTCAGTGACGGCGCATGGAAGCAGCATTCGTCTTGACTCTGGGGCGTCGGGATGCGATTGAATATGCTCGGGAGCAAGCTCCGAGTAATGGAGAGATCCGGCGACTTTCTCGTCGTTACTTGTTCTTTGTGCCTGTCTCTTCTTGCCTGGTGGCGAGTAAAGGGCAACACAAACCAAAGCAGCAGAAGGCAGTGCTTGGAGCTTTCGACAGGCGATACTTTCCTGAGCAAGAAGAAATGGGGCGTTGGCTCGACAAAAGCACTGGACAACTAACTTTCGCGGGTGTTTCTTTCTAGAAGCCAGGTGGTTTTTGAAAGATCATTCAACAGGGTGCCTTATTGTACGTATTACAGCAACGATACAAACCCTATTCTAACTATAGTGTCATATCCCATAAACCCCTGTTCGGGAGAGCAGAGATCCTCGCACTGTGTGGGAACGATTCTTTTGCCGGGGTCGTGCATGGAAAATCAAAAGGTGTCTTCAGATTCTTTCAGATTTTCGGGTTAGGGACTCTCCAATGCTCTCAGCACGTTCTGTGCCGAGGATGGTATTGCGATCTTCGATGTTGCAGCTGGGAGAGCATTTCTACACGGTTGCCCTTGTACACCGATGCCTCAGGCCGCCTAAGTCCGACTCCGTGAGGTTCGCTTCCAAATGCGAGCACCCTCAAAACTATAACCCTTAAAGATCCCCTTGTGCATCTGACAGAAAGGTGAAGCTTGTGGGCTCAGAAGAGTCACGTGCAGGAGTCCAGGTTTCATGCCGGGTGCCGAAACTAACGTTTCGGGTCCCGGGTGAATAAGAAACGATTCCTGCTTGTTCATTGCGGCCCAGGAGGGCCGAGATTATGAAGCCTACACCTACACTATCTAACTGCCAACGAAGTTAATATACAGAACCCAAAAAAGTAATCCTATTCGAACTATTCATGCCCTCTATGATATTGCAGCCTGCCTGTGAGACGGCTCTGTATTGCAATGATCCCTTGGCACGTGACTTTTACGGGCTTAAGGGTTTAGTGGTTGAAGATGTAGGGTGTAGGATTTTTAGGGTTTTGGGATTAAGGTTAAGTGTAAGACTTTGAACCCGGAACCCTAATACGTAACCATTAACTTCTACCCCAAAGCCCTAAACCCTCAAGCCCCAAACTCTAAACCCTAAACTCCTACACCCTTATAGCCTAAACCCCTAAACCATCCAAGGAGTCTCGCGCAGAGGAGAACTTTTTGCGAGTGGGCAACCCTGTGGAGCTCGTGGATTGGCACTCCGGCGCCTCCCTCTGCCCTTAGGGTTTGGGGCTTTGGGGTTTACGGTGTGGGGCTTAAGGGTTTAGGGTATGTTACGACGTGGGGCTTGAGGGTTTAGGGTGTGGGGCTTTAGGGTTTCGGGTTTGGAGCTTTTCGGTTGTAGGGTCTGGGGCTTTGGGGTTTGGGTTGAGAGTTAAGGCGGTCAAGGGATGAGGGTGTAGGGTTGTGGCTTGGAGTTGCGGGTTTGGGTCTTGGAGAGAGGGTGTAGGCATCGCAAAATGGCCAAAACGTGATTGCTGGAAAAGTAATATGGGGGCCTAGCTGGACCTAGCTTGTAGAATGGGCCCCAAACCCTATTCAAGTTATTTAAGCCCCTATAGTAGCGGGTCCATTTGGATTTGGGCTTCGCTCTGCGGGAAAGCTTCGAGCCTGCGATCCACGGGCTGCTGTTGAATGCCGTGATACCGAGTATATAAAGTTTAAAGCTCACAGACCTCTAACATTACGTAACTGCTTCATGTAATTAGGTACCTGAGCCCTCAAACTTCTCTCAAAGTCTTCCAGAGACTGCAGCTTGTCAAGTTGCTTTCTCGTTTCGGGTCGCCGGAGAAGCAGAAGTCACGTGTGGAGGGATGATAGTCTGGAGTTGGTATCACAACGGATGCTTACTCCGAACTTCGTTTCGCCGACCCCTTGCCAAGATTGCTTTTGCAGCATTGAGCGCTCTTGTGGTCAAATTCCAACCTCCCCAAGCCTGCATCCCCATCCCCAGCCCCCCTCCCCTCTCCTCCTCACCTGAGACACGAAGATCCTGAAAGCGCTCCTCCCCAGGAGGTTGTCTCCTAGCTTGCGGAGACAATCAGGGAGCTCTCCGAGTCATGACCACACAGGGCGAGGCACAAGGGCGGGGAGGGACAGAGGACAGGTGCAGGCTTGGAGCTTGGAGTCGGGGAGGTGTGGATTTCATTCGGAACTTGGAGCTTAGAGCTGCTAACTTAGTTTGAGCAGGATAGGATTTGCGGCTTTAAGATGACCAGCTTGTGTCCTGCGTTCAGGGATGGAGTTTTGTTCGAAACGAATCCGCTGCAAAATTGAAAGGCCCGACATTGAGTTCGAGCATGATGCTGATAGCACCGAAGCAGCTGTGTAATCTTTGCATAAGATTTCAAGTCCAGCCCTAAGCCCTAAACCAGAGCCGTCCGCACTTAGCCTCGAGGCTTGTTCCGGAATACATACTACATGTAGCCTGAATGGCAATGCGATGTCCATTTGGGCCATGGTGCTTCTAGCACATGTCACATGTAAACCCCATCGTAAACCTCAGTCTGTAGCACATGGCATAGAGACTCCACAGCTTCAGCGCTGGAGCTCACAAGGTTAGATCCAATCTACCCGTGCACGTCTGACATAGAGAGGGTTCAGGGCTTAGTTCAGGGTTTAGGATTTAGAGCTCAGGGTTCTCAGGGTTTAGAGCTCGAGGTTTATTTATGGGTGTGAGGGTTTGGGTTTACGGAACTACGAAGCAATGTCAGATCAACAGGCTTTGGCTTGTCATGCTAAGCCCCAAAAAGTTGGAGGACAATTAGTGCTGGGGTTCCCTATACATGACTCTTAAAGATTGAGGCTTTCGGGTTTCCAACTTTTGGGCTTCTACTGTACGGAGACCAGCCAGAGCCTCAATGCAATGAGCCAGACTCGATGGCAGCTCCGCCAGTGTGATGCCGCGCTTCAAATGGGCGGCGTGACTGCAGACTTGAGATTGCATCGTGTGTTGAAAGAGGGCCTTATTTTTTCGATATTTTTCTGTAACATGCGGGATCCCTGAATGTGAAGATGTTGCAACCTACCCCCCTCCCCCAAAAGAGTATTCTGACTATTTCAGGCTCCCGTACTACGGTTTAAGGCTGAGGGTTTCTGGATTGTCACATCATGGTTTCTGCTCATGCGCAGAAAAGATCAGACAAAGATTGCCTTCGGTAACCAGAGCCTGCAGTGCTTCCGGCAGGTACTCCTGAAAGCAACCCTCCGGGTTAGTATAGTATAGGGGCTTATAAATACGTGTACCACTAATTGCTTTTTCAGGGTTCCTTATTGTAGGTATAGTATACTCCGTAACCTCCAGGTCAACTCACATTCACTTCCAGTGCCACGAGACCACACCCATAGTAACAGTATAGCAACCCTTGTGGTAACCCTTCTAGAGCTCTTATAGTAGCCTTATGGCGACCCTCCTGGTAACCCTTATATAACCTTACAGTAACCTTATCATCGTATAACAAATTTCCCAAAACCACGAAGCCTAAGGCCTGCAAGATAACTTGGCTTGCACCTTGGCACGGAGCAGGGGCCCGTTCTTCTGGGCCCAGGCTACAACTCGCTGGGTTTAGGGCTTACCTTCACCCCCAATAACCTACGTGGTTCAGGCAGGGCCCGGGGTTTAAATGTAGGGTCTTTGCTGGATTGCTTACGAGACACCTCCAGCTGGACCTTCAAACTATGTCGCATGGGTGAGGAAGTAGGGCTGCGAAACCGAAACACTAAACTTTCCCAGGAGAGGTACTCAGGCCGAGCCTATCGCACGCAACTTCAGCAGCTTCACCACCCCCCGAGAAAAGTAAGCAGGCCTACCTCTTGAAACTCCAAAGACAAACTCTACGCAGAGTCATCATCCCCCCGAGTTTTGCAGGCAGAGAGCATCCACACAGTAGTAGGAGAACGCTAGAGCTTGCACACATCAGCAGAACACAGCAACAGTAAATACAGCAACAACAACAGCAACAGCAAAAGCGCAGCTGCCGAAGTCATTATCGGCAGCGGCAGTACCACCACCAGCAGCCTCATGTCATATTCATACTACTTGGCCTTTCTTGTTCCACCGAGCTCATCCTCATTATTAATATTCTGATCCTCCAGCTGGTTATATTCCGTCAGTTGCTTCAGTGATCCCACTTTGCTGCTAGCCTCAGCAATACCCTAAACCCTGAAAACCCTAGAGTCCAAACGCTAACACCCTACAGCCTAAAACCCAATACCATAAACAGCCCTAAACCATCCCTAAACCTCCGGACATCCAGACTCCGCAGAAGAAGGAGCTTGATCCCTCAGCCCCGAACCCACCACAAACCCCCAAGAAGCTCACCAGATGTTCTAATGTAGAAACCTGAATCTGTAATAATAGTGTTATTCCTTCGGGCTGCATGGTCTAGTCTAATAGTAAGCAGCCCGAAGGAATGGTATTTTTTTCGATTATGTTGCAATCTACCCCGGAACCCCATTATTCAGGCCCCTACTAGCTCCAGGTATCTCGTGGTGCCCGAAGCATACCTTGATTGCGTTCTGCTCATGTTCGGGCACGGCTATTCAGCTCTTCGATGCAGACTCAGGCCAGGTATCCACATGCCCTTTTTCCGGAAACCCGTCGCTTCGACCACGCATGTTCGATTGGACATCGAGAGACGCAAACACTTGGTTTAGGGTTTAGGCCTAAAGTTTAGGTCACTGTTGGAGATGCTTTTTTTGTCCCCTCCACACTCTTCATGGAATGCGGGAAGATGAACTGTTATTTATAGATGATGGCTTCTTAAGCTACTATGAGTTCTCTGGTCTGTGAAATGTGCAGTTCACTTGGGAGACCGCTTGTACTGAGCCAACCAGCAAGATTGCGACCGATACAATGTCAACATGTATATGCGACAAGCATCTGTCCCAGGGCAAGGAATACGTAAATATCACCTCCAGAGAGGCATGTGCATGTGTTGGCGGGTGGCTATGCCGTATCACGTTCACCTGTACACATTCCATCATATGGATAAACATGTATGTATACACGCATGCACACATATACGTACACATACACATACACATACATACATACGTACGTACATACATACATACATACAGACACACATATAGACATGCAGACATACACAGACATACACAGACATACACGTACACATACACATACATATACGTATACATACATATACACAAGCATACACATATAAATAGACCTTTACACATACACATACGTATACATATACATATGCCGTGATATATACATATACATGTACATACACATGCATAGCCACATCTGCATGTGAAGTGGGTTGGCATACCAATAGAAGTGTAGCTTTGCATATGTTGATGCATTACCTTCTGATCTTGCAGTGCACGCATGCGCATGTTTAAGTGCATGACATAATATGTAGGCTGGCTGGCAGGCGTAGGCGTGGGCGTACGTGCATGCATGTAAGACTGTCTGTATGTAGGTCGGTAGGGAAGGATGTAGCTCGTCTGAACGTAGGTAGTACGCATGTATCTCTGCATGTAGGAGGCAGGTAGGTATAGGAAGCCGTCCGTATGAGTGCAGGCAGTCTGCATGCAGTTAGGTAGGTGGGTGGTGGGTGAGCAAGCGGGCAGGCAACCAGGTAGGTAGGTAGGTCCATAGGTAGGTAGGTGGGTAAGTAGGTAGGAATGTACACATGCTGATGTTGCTTTGCAATATCTTATTCAGTTCTACATGCGAAACCGAGTACTGCGAGGGTGTAATTGCAGTTGAGTTGTTTCTGGCAGCAAGCCAATGTACCATTTTCAACAATCGAACAGACATACCCTAACAGGCAGCGCAGCAGCTGTGTAAATACGTGAAGCCCTGGCTCTGCCTGTAGGGTGTTGGAGGGTTCAGGGTTTAGGGTGTGGGGCTTGGGGCTTGGATTTTTAGGGCTTAGAAGCCCTAAACCCAGAACCCGCATGAACCCTGAGATTTCCTAACCGCTATCCCCAAACCCTGAACCCCCAAGCCCTCAACGCTGAACCCTACAGGGAAGCTGGTCTGGAAGTCGATCGACTATTGCTGCTGGCCTGCAGCATGCCGTTGTCGAACTTCGAAGTGGTTTGCTTCTTCCACCTTGTTGGGCAAATTGTGCTCTGCCCTGCTGTCTTACGGCAGCTTAGACTTTTAAACAAGTGCCAATGACTAGCATCACTGTGAGGGTTCCAGAAATCGGTGGAGAGCTTATGGGCCCAACCCGACTGTCGCGCAGAATTAACAGCATTGCCGAAAGACGAACTGTTTTCGAGTCAGTCCTCAAGTGGGAAACTTCTGTGCGATCTGCTTCGCACTTGCCATGACCGCACCTTTTGCAAGCTTGGTAAGCCAGCCGATTCCAAGACAACACACATCAGAGTCCAGCTGCTGTCCAGCTACGCTGCTTGTTTTCATTCTAACAGCATTGCGTGTCCTGCTCCTTCTCGAACCCATCCAAAGCCTTATTGCATAATCTAGAGGAAGCTGACAGCAGTGTCTCAATGTGAAGGCACCCCCTAAGCCCCACACTCTAAAGCCCTACCTGCGTCTCCTAGGCCCTTTTACGGACATCTGTTGGAACAATGACGGGACGAAGGCGCCTTGATGCGAAAGTGTGGAAACGGCCGATGGGTCACCGTATTTCGCAGTTTCGCAGACCAGGTGTGGCGAGCGTCGTCATTACTAGTGTGTCCTTTCTATTATGATTCGCATTTTGTCATTGTTGGCGTCGTTCTTGCTGTCTTGCAGTCCTGCTTCTGCTGCTGTCGTTGTTGTTGTTGCCGCTGCTGTTGTTGCTGCTGCTGCTAGTGCTGGTGCTGGTGGTGTTGGTCCAACAGCGTTGGTGTTTTTGGTCCTGTTGTTGGTGTTGGCTGTGGCTGTGGTCGTCGTCGACGTCGTTGTTGTTATGGGCGGTTAGGGTTTTCTTATCCCGTATTAAGGTGCAGAGTGTTTGGGTTCGGAGTTCGCCTGTGCAGCTTCAGTCGAGCTGTCCACGGACCCGGTTGGGATGCTTTCCTTGTCAGCCCACCCACCGAAAGTCCAGACAACAGGCCCAAGTAAGCACTGCTTTTATTCGGACTTGTGCTAGTTGGTTCGACCGCTGGCTTCTTGGTGCTCGTACCATGTGCCTGACTGAGTGTGATGCGGATAGGTGAGAAAACATTTGATCGTGATTCTTTTTGGGGTATTCCGAAGATTGCTTATGGCGGTGGCAGTGTTGACGAGACACATGTTCATCAACGAGTTGTTCGGGTCCTTGGAGTGCCTCCAAGATGCTACACTGCTACACGTCCCCATTCAAGCAACAAAACTTCAATTTTCAACACCGTAAGCCTCAGGACCTCTAGAACAAACACCGTTTATCTTTCGAAGCAAGCCCAGATTACTGAGTAGGGCTCCTTCTTACAATCATCGTGCAACTAATATAGGGGCCTATATAATTACCAATACTCTTTTGGGGGTTCCTTTAATTATAGTATAAGGGGCCCCCAAAACCCTATTCTAAATTATTAAGGCTCCTATATTACACTCCTTGCTATCCCAGGTGGCCGGCTCATGCCAGGATGGTCATGTGTACGTCCTGAACGCGAAGACAGGCCGCGCTGTTGCTCTCATTGGGCGTACTGCTTGCTGTTTTGAGAGCTCTAAAAGTTTAGCGTCCTGGGCTTTCGAGATTTCGCACTCCGAGTTCTTATGAAACCAATAACTGTGATAGCTCTGGCATGCATAATAGGCCGGATAGCAACTCCGCTTCCACATGTCCGAAGGCTGGGCATTGGAAACATCCATCGTGCATTTTTCTCTTAAGGTACTGCCAATACCTTGGACGTTCAGCTCACATCGTACACGTTGGTGGAGCAATAAGAAGGCCGCAGATTCCTGGTTTCGACCTTCCTTTCTTGACCTTTGACCTGCCTGCCACTCTTCCTCACCTCGTTGCAGTTTTGTTGTCTTGGGCCTCCGCGGTTAGGATGCGTGGCTTGTGTTTCTTTTGTTCAGGGATTCTTCACCAAAGTCTTCTGTCCGATGTCTGAGTTGCAATGATATGGATATATACCGGAGGTACTCAGAATCCGAAGGGTCAAATCCGACAGATTCATGTAGGGGTCGGAAAAATTGCTACTAGTAGTACCATTATTCTTCAGGTTCGCTCATTATAATATGTATTCTACAATAACGACCAAAAAACCTATTATAACTTTTAAGCCCCCTAAATCATAGAGCAATTATGGAACCTTCATAGTAGCCCTGAAAGGAACCATATTCCAATTATCAAGGCCCCTGCATCAAACGCAAACTTCAGGTGAGACGCTTGGCAGCCTTGATGTTGGACGCGCCAACTCTCTCAGCTGGTCCCGGGTGTGAAAACCAAGGCGCAGTACGGGAGTTGTGAATACAGAAGCCTGAACATGTAGTAGTTGTACTCTTTCCGGCTCCGAAGTGGAAGCATACTAAACCCCAACACTGACACCTTGTTCGAATTATGAAGGCTCCTATAGTCTCATGAAGAATTTTTGGGTGTGGTTTTAAATGTGGCGGCAGACTTGTGTTGGGGTGTTGGATTTGGTCAACAGGCTCGAACATAGAAGTCAAGGGAACCACTTATACCCTGGAAAAACCCAAACCCGCAAGTCTGAATTCTAAATGCAAAAACTGGATCCCTGAACCTCTCATTTCACGGCTTAGAGACTGTGGCCTTGACTTGCCCAGTGTCGGCTGCCAGGATGGAGTTTGGTGACGGTGATCTTCAATCATCCCTGAGAGCCTCTTGAAGCCTACCTTGAGATGTTTATGGTTTCATTAATGGCTCAGGTTTCAGGGTTGCTCAACAAAGGCTTCGTTTCGCTGACCGAGCTTTCATGCTTTCACGGAGCACTGTTTTACTGGATGGGTAGCTCGCCATTGACGGCAAAGAGACAACGGTTCTTGGAAATTCCATGTATCATACCACATCATATAACTCACTGCCCGACGTCACAGACCCATCGGTTGAAGCTTCAGCCAGACGAGCTGCTCGCCCAGATGCTTCAACTAGAGTGCCACGAAATATTTTTTTTGTGCGGAGCCAGGCATCTCGAATTGGGGACGGGGCTTTTGGTCTGGCAGGAGTACGAAGCATGCACACAGAGAGGCATCTCGGCCCGTTGGCTTGTGTGGAAGAAATTGAGGAGGGAGTTGGCCTTGCTTGTTTTGTCGCTATCCCACTGCGGGGGGCTCCGAGTCGCCGACTCTGGCTTGTGACGCCTGTTCTCTCTGTTTGGGCATAAGGCGTAAGGTTTCGACAGGCTCAACAACGCAGGGGGCTTTTGGATCAAGACCCGGCGGGTTTGCCGTGCAGAACGAATTTTCGACTGAGTTCCACTTGATCTGTCTAGCAGCCTCACTATTCAACAACAAGTGTTTTCTGTTTATGGATTTCCTGTACCGCTTGTTGTACGATCTACCGTTGTCCTGATCAACACCCTGACGCGCTAACATGTTCGAGCCGGGGCCCATGCGATGACATGAGGTTTTCTTGCATGCCCAGATTTTCTTGCATGCCGAGCAAGTTCACGGGACATTTACTGCGCTTGCAAATCTAATAGCTTGAGAGGGGCCGGTTAAATGGTGCACGCTCCTACGTTTCAAACACACTCCTACCTCGCAAATGCCGAAGGGCCTAAACCATCAACCCAAAAACCCTAAACCCTAAACGCCCTAAACCACAGAAACATTGATCCCAAACCCCAGAAAGCCTAAACCCTAAAAATCCTAAACCCCAAACCATTGGGTTGAGGATTTAGGCATGCCAGTCTCGCGGACACCGATGCCAGGCTCCCGGCGCCCATTTCCGTACCCGTGACCCTCAGGCTCCATGTACCTATATAGCATATACTTGGGGTTTAGGGTTTAGGAAGATACTTGGGCCTTACAGCTCCTATACGTCAACCCCTGTCAGGCGTAATTATGTACTATATGGGTACATGCAGCCTTAGGTGAGTCGAGTTAGGGCAACCCGGCTGTCTCCGCACCTGCGTCGGCAACGGCCAAAAGCTGTTCAACGCTGTGGCCCAAGGTTATAGAACCTATAGAATCTTAGAGTTACTGATATCGAATATGCTATGTTCTAGTATTATATCTACAGTATGATGGTAGGTTATGCACTAAACCACATACTTTCCTTCCTTCGAGACCGGCTCTCAGACAGCGGTGCTCCCTGCTCCTGAGCTCCTTCGAGCTCCCGAGCTCCCGTTTGAGCTCGATGCGGTGCAACGAGAACTCACCCGAGCGATCGCACTCTGGTCCGATGGCCTTCGTATGAATGGTCAGATATCTTGTATTCTTATATTTGCAGCCGTACCAAGTTATGCAACTTCATCTTGTAGAAGTATGTATAAAAGAGTCTAGTGCCAGTTTCTGCTTTTGTTTGCATGTCGGCCGGTGACCAATCCACAGCAAGCTGTTGCATGCTCGAGTTTTCCCCTCCCCAGAGACTCCGAAGCCCCTTGATTAAGGAATATACCTTGAATGGGAATATGGATCGCCCTATAAATTAGCCTGTGTGTGTGTTTAGTTCAACAAACTTAAGAAGGCTACACACATATGTATATATATATGTATAGAGTGTGTGTATATATATATATATAAATGCATATACAAATGCATATATATATATATATATGGTCAGGCGTCTGGCGTTCCCGGCCTCCCCCCCCCCTCCATGGTATGGTCTGGTAGGGGTGGGGGGGNGGGGGGGGCTGGCATGTGCGGAAACGGGTGGGGGCCGTTGGAGCTGCCACTGGATGGTGGGGTGGTGCTGGGGGGGCGGCCAGGGCTCACACGCAAGCCCTTCGCAAGCCGTAAACCCTATAACGTAGCGCGTGCTCCTGTTTTGATTAACCTTAACCTGTACTTTAAACTCTACACCCAACCCTAAACCCCCTAAATGCAGGCTCTAAGCCCAAAGCAGAACATACCCTTGTCGACTCGAAGCCTTATACCTTTTAACCGTAAACCCAAAGCTTAAGCTAAACCCTAAAATCCAAAACCCCACAACCACCCCACAGGGGGAAGAGGGACCCCACACCCCACACCACAGGGGAGGCGGGGCCCCACCCTATATCCGGACCTTTATATATATATATATATATGTATATATATATATATAGATAGATAGATAGATATACACTTACATACATACATACATATTCCTTAATTTAAGGGGCTCGTGGAGTCCCTGCTTCTACGTCCACTCGGACGGGCCTGGTGCGTTTTGGCCAAGGCCTTTCAGTAGCCTCAGTTTGAAGGCCCAACCGGCAGCCACCGATTTTATGGAATTTCTGTAGAATCGGGGTCCTGTGATGGTCATAGTTGAATATAGTATGAATACCAATAGGATTCCCACTATAGTTAGTTTGGCCCCCCCGACGGCCTACTCTCATATGGTAGTCTCATCTCAGAAGTCATAAAAGACAGCAGGCGCTCGTGTGTACCACGAGCGCATGCTCGCCTCGAGTGTCGGCTCCTCGTGAAGACAAGACAGTGCGGTTTTAGGGTTTAGGGTTGAATGATTTATGCTTTAGGGTTTTGCGCCATAGAGTTTAAGGGTTTGGGGTTTACGGTGTTGAGTTGCCTTTTTCGAAGATCGGCTGCCTGTGCTAGACAATGTCGAAAAAGGGCACGGGTGCCCAGGTCTGAGGGTTTTAGAGACCGGTGGCTGGGGTTCAACTGCTTTTCAAGGTTCATTCAGGTTCTTGGGACCTGTGCGGGCACAATGAAGGGTACACTGAATGATGAGTTTTCGTCCCGAATCCTAAGCTTCGTCGTTCTGAGTAGTCCGGGTGGGGCCAGGGACTCGTGACCAGAGGTTTAGCTCGCCGATATCCCCAACCGACGGCGCGACGACTACAGAAGCACTTGGTAGAAGCGTTTGGCAGAAATTCGGCTTGCTATGGTACGGAGTTGCAATCATCAGAGCTACTGGACATGAGTTTAAAACCTGCGATGAACATGCTTCGGATTGTATATGATTTTTTGATGCCGTAAACTCTACCCGAATGTGCATGCATGTACAAAAGCCGTAGTCTCACGAGTCTCTACAGTCTAAATATGTGTTGACTGCGTGCTGAGGCCGGAAACCTGAATTTGCTTGCAGCAGATTGAGGGGAAGTAGGAAACCGGAAAGAATCATCTGTTCGGATGCCTCCACACTATCTGCAGAAGCAGTTGCAGGTGTAATCGCTGTGGAACTCCTGGCATTCAGATAGTGCAACATGCAGCTCGTCGACTCATCACCCCACCTCTGGAATCCAGCAAGCAGATCCGTGAAATCTCAAGCCAACCCTGAATCCTGAATCCTCAGCCGTCTCAAAGCTCCAAGCACGAAGCTCTCAACACCCAAAGGCATGAAATTGGTCCAGGACTGGCGCGCGCTGCGCCATGCTTTGCATGCTGACTACGAGGCTAGTCTTTTGAGTGTCACCTGTGGTGTTCTGTGGCTCCCCAAGCCTGAAACCCAGGTAGAAGACATGAGCTTGTCGCTTTCGAGTCATCGACTTCGCCTACGTGTTTTGCTAGTTGCGCATTCTGTCCAACTTCTGAGCGTGAGCTGCGGGAGTTTGCTCGGGTTCTGGGAACAGGATTCGTGTCAAAATCTGCCGTCTTCTGAAGTTGGAGTGTTGATGAGGTGCAGTGACGCTTAGGTCTTGGGTTTCGGGGTCGATAAAGATAGTCGGACCAGCAGAGGCACTATGTCACTCTGTATACATGCATGTGTCTGCATATACATATTCACATATCTGTACATATTTATATATATATATATACACATACACACACATATTTTAAGTATATACTTGTATATACGGTTTGTATACACATATGTATGTATATATATATATATATACACACACACACATAGATTGTACCGGAGTCATGCTTCAGAAGCCGCAAAGAGTGCCAGAAGCATTGGCAATCGAACTGTTCAGCAGAGAGTAGCACAGGATCTGTTGTTCTTTGGGTGGCTTGCCTCGTTGGATCACAGGAACGGTCTTGTCTCGCCTCTGCCTGCATAAGAAGCCAAGTGAACACTATGATACTGCAAAGCTGCAGGGCTTTCTTGTGCTAATGTCACCAGCAATGCAAGCAAGAAGCGGAGAAGTATTGCTGTATCAGAGAACACTCGTGCTGTGTGGAGTGTGGAGTTTCCCGTTAAGAGCCAGGCTTCAGCCAGGGTTTCCGTCCGAGCCTGAAAAGGAAACTCTAAATAGTTCGCTACCCGATCCAGTGTGTGCAAGTGAGAGCCCGAGCACCATAAATAAGAAGCCGGAAGGACATGGTGGGTAGTACAGTTTTTTGGTTGTGTTTGTGCCTGCGGCTGTTGTTGTGAAGATTGTGGGGGGGGTCATGTGTTGTCGCTGCTGCTGCAGCTATCTCTGCTGTCCCACTGCCGTTTCCGTGCTGGTCGTCGTCGTCAGTGTCCTTGCGGTGAAGACTGGTGCGAGCAAGTAGCTCCTCAGGAGCTTGTGTGAAGTAATACAACTTGAGCATATTGCTAGCGGGCATGGCTGGTACTCAGATCTGCTGAGTTCATCATGTGTGCCCGGAAAACGACATCCCATCACCGAATTACCGAGCATTATTTCACAACACCGTCTAAGTCAACACAGGCCGTCTCCGTTGCTGTACAGCAGAGCTGGGAGGCACTAGGTGGGCCTGTCCCGGTTTCGAAGTTTTCGAGGTCGAGTATTAGGCTCTTGTGAGTTATCTGCGGCTGTAGTGTGTATTTCCTGTGTTTTGGGTGCGCAAGGTTCAGTACCGTGGGTTTCAATGCTTCCGGAAAAAGTATGTGGTGCCAGCATACCACTTCGAGCATGAGGGGTGTTCACGAGAGGATGATTGTGTATTGTTCCACATGCAGCAGATATGTTGCAAGAGTTTTCTTCGAGCACCGATGCGCTAGATGTCTTTGCGTTCGGTTCATAGAAGTCGCCATCCTCCTCGTAGTCGTCGTTCTCGCAGCCAGTGTCAGGCGTAGTAAGTTGTAAACGAACTACTGGTGGTAGTATGCCGTCGTAGTGTAGGCGTCGTCGTAGTAGCAGCAGCAGCAGCAGCATCTGTCGTTCCAGCAAAGTCAGATGCGGCATCAGGAGTAGCCAGCTCAATTCTTTAGGAACATCGAACACGAGATCCATTCCATCACAGCCGGAGATCGTCACCCTAAGTACTGTTTCCTCAAGACTCGCGCAGTCTTGTTTATTCCCGAGCGTATCCTGAGAAACACATGAACCTGAGTCCTACACTTTTCCGCTGCATGCATGCACTTTGGCCTGAACCCCTTCAAATCAAATCCTGGACAGAAAACGGTTTTGGTGCTACGACATTGCAGTCTAGGAAGACTGGAACGGTGGAATTGGGCCGGATTCTTCAAGGCAGCCAATATAAGGAGTTTTTTGAAGTCTGGGGCCTGAAGGCTTCTCGAGCGAAGAGCATCTCATGGTGGACGAGCTGGTGCCCGTTGTAGCCAAGGGAGCTTCGGGCTCGAAGCTTTAAACTTACAGCGGGCCGATGTGTTTGTATATTTATAAGCTACAAGCCCACCTTCCTCTCCGCCCTCTCCGCCCTCCCTCCCTCGCTCTCTGTCTCTGTCTCTGTCTCTCTCTTCGTCTCTCCGTCTCTCTGTCTCTGTCTCTCTCTCTCGCTCTCTCCGTCTCCATCTCACTCTCGCTTTCGCTGTCTCCCTCTCTCTCTCTCTCTGACTCTACACACAGCATCAACAACAGCAACAACCACAACCACAACCACATCGACATCCACAACTACAACGGCATCAGCAACCACCACCACCACCGCCGCACCAGCAGCAGCAGCAGCAACAACAACAACAACAATGACGACGACAACGAAAAAAGAAACCGCAACAACAACAACGACGACGACAATGACAGCGACAACAATCACAAACAACAAAAGCTGCCACTCTTGCTACTGCGGCTGTTGCTGCTGCTGTTGTTGTTATTGTTGGTGGTGAGTGATGGTGATGGTGATGGTGCTGGTGGTGGTGGTGGTGGTGGTGGCGGTGGTGGCGGTGGTNGTGGTGGTGGTGGTGGTGCTGGTGGTTTATGCTGTTATTCAATGAGTCAGTACAAGGCCAACATGCATTCACAAATCCCCGCAACAATGACATAGTGCACATATGTATACCTACATATATATATATATATATATATATATATGCAGAGAGAGAGAGACATTTAAATGCATGCATATGTGTATATGTACTATGCAGTATGTATAGATATATACTTTTTTGTTGCACTAACCTTTCGTTTACATATTTAGTCATCTTGTTTTTGGACGATTGTTGTTTACACCTGTATTTAGATTGACGTTTATGTTCATTGGAAGGAGTTAACTGTTGACATGCATCCAGTGCCTAACGGAGCAGGTACTTAGCGCAGTAGCGCAGCCGCAGACTTGGCTTCCGAAGCAGTGTAGAGGTCGTCTATAGATAGGATTTAGGCTTTGAGGTGCATGGTTTGAGCTTTAGGGGTTTAGGTTATAGGGTCTGTGACCTAGGGTTCACTTCAGGATGCGGGCGAAGTCGGAGGCATGAATGGTCCGTTGTTGGCATCCTCAGGGTCTTGGAATCCTAGTCCCTACCTTGACCTACCAAAACCTACATTTTTGTAGGGCCCCTATAAATTCCATAATTATTAGGGTTTATAATAAGAACCTACAGAAAACTAGGGTTTTGGAAAGTTAAGGTAGACCCTAATCCCAAACGCTAGACTCTATAGCCAGGACGCTTTGGCTAAAAAGGCATGAGGGTTCAAAAAAAAAAAGATATCTCTGGGGATCCTGAGGCTAGCATGGGCTAGAGCCCGGAAGGATGGCGGACCTCATGCCCGGGATACTTTTGGGGCCTTGAGGGAAAAGGGCGCTATCGTCATAATATACTTAGGGTACTGTCGTCATAATATACTACCTCGTGTAGATGGGGATTTTGGGGGCTACATTCTAATTAGTACAGTCATAGTATACCAACTTGCTAAGAAGTCAGGACTTTCGATGTGGCCACGAGGTTTTCATTGCCTATGCGTCGAGGACAGGAAACCTTTGCTGTGTAGTACGGAGCTCCAAGTCAGGAAACATGCAGCAAAGACCTTGAAGATAAGAGCCAGAAGGCCAATCCAAAGCTTCGGAAGCTTTTTTCTCCAATCCTGCGGTTAAGGCATAAGTCTTTTGGGTTTCGGGTCATGAGTTTAATTTAGGGCACAGGGCTTAGACCTACACGAGAAGACTCACCTCAGCGCCAAACATCGCCAAACCGAAACCGGCGGCCTCCTAAACCCTAAGAACGTGCACCTCTGAAGGACTCCTTAACTATATATAATTACTTATGGCTTCTTTGGGTAGGGTGTTCTGGGCCACAGGTAAACCGTAAAGCCCCTGACGTGGAAATCCTCGCCTGAACCCTGCGCCTGACAATGCGATCTTCAGGTCTGCCGAGGCCCTGCTTGCGGTTTAGGCTTCCGGGGTTTAGGGTCATTTGTGTGAGTAGCTTCCGGGTAGGCAGGAGCCTGAAGAAGTTTGAATACTGATTAGGACTGGTTTTGTTGTCACATGGGTCTGTAGAGGTTTTGAGCTTTCAAGGTTTGAGGGCACGGCAGTGGGGCTTTAAACGTGGGCTCGAGGGCTATTCAGCTGGAGACACGGTGTTCAGAGCGTGCTGGTTCACTAACGGAGAAAAGCGCCTTTCAGAACCGAGGGCCGAACTGCTTTGCCATCCGACGAGAAATGCCTGGTTCAGGAGCTTGGAGACAACTGTTTGCATTGATCATCAGTTGAGGTTTTATTGCTTAGAATACACCTGATTTAAACTCTTGACTTGACCATCACCCTCAGCAGCACAAACCCTGAAGAGCCTGTGCTTGCAAAGCAAGAGAGGCACTACGCTTCGCTTCCCCGTCCTTACGGGGGAATGCAGATTTTATTCGCAAGGCCGGAAGCGGTCTCGGAGGGTTTTGCGGCCTGGGAGCGAGTGTTTGTGGCGCATTTGGGGTATTTGGGTCTGAGGAGCTCTCAGGCTCTCAGGAAAAAGAACATTGCCAAAGTCTCCTTTATTGAACTATGAAGCTTGAGCGTTTGGGCTTTCACGACGTGCTGGGTTTCGGTCGCGTTTGAGCAGGAGGGAGTCTTCCGGTGTGCATGCTAAGAGCCTTAGGTTCTCATCAAAAAAGGATGCCCAGTGAAAGCGGTTCCGAACGCTCGTCGGGCGCACCAGTCCTGCGAAGGCCGTCAAATTGGATGGCCGAGCAATTCATTACGCCCTGCCGGAGATTCTTGTCTGCACTAGAATGTTTGAGTGACTCGGTGGTTCCAGCATTGGGAGAGGCAGCTGGCCAGCCGCAAGCACCGCCAATCGGCTGCATAGACAGTGCACTGGGTCGTGAGGAGGAGAACCAAGTGACCCCTTGCGAGACATTGCTGGCATCAGCAGCAAGCACCATCATCAGCTACGCCAAAGAAACAAGCTGCCAGCAACGCTGAACCTGCTAGAGCGTCATGAGCTGCAGCAGGACAGTTTGCTTCACGTCAAAGCGATCCTAGCATCATCGAGGCAACAGCTGCCCGGATCGTTTCCCGATTACTCGCAACGAACATCAGCACCACCATCAGCTGGGCCGCTAGTTTCCCTGCAGCGTATTCGCCTCCCCACGAGCAATGGTCACGACATCCGTGCCCGACGCAAGCATCACCTTCTTCGTTCGAGTGTGTTTCCTTCGGACACAGCGAACAGAGCGAGCATCACCGCCATAAGCCGGAGAGTCACAGGGGCGGCGCGCTCGGCACGAATCCTTTGCCAGTCTTGCATGCTTCTTTTCGTGACCCAGCATCATCGGCATCAGCTAGGCGGCTCCTCGGCGTGTGTCTGTCCAATTCGCAAGACACATCGAGCATCATCGATCTTGTCCGATGCACTTGACGTCGTCATCCCCTGGCACTCCACATGGCGGGCTAATCATCAGCACGGCCTGGGAGGCTCTTGTCATCATCAGCACTCCCCAGCACCACTGTCAACATCAACAGAACAGCTAACGTAGGCATTGTCGACACTTTTGCTGTGCAGCTCCTTTCAAAAGCGATGGCAGCAAGCATTATCTTCCTGGGCATCCGCAGGGTTTCTGAATGCACTCGATGCACCGAGCAGCATCAGCATCATCGGCACTCACTTACAACGGGTTCCGTTCAGTTCCGAAAGAACACACAGTATCAGCATCAGGGACGGCACCGAAAACGGCGAGTGGCCGGCCAGGTTAGCCAGAGGAAACGACATCAGCATCCTTCGGCGAGCTGCCGTTCTATCGCAACCAGCCGGGCCGTGCTGCTTCGTTGCGCGTGGAGACAGAGCGACAATTATGGGCCTCATCTGCGCAGTCCATTAACAGTGCACGCGACAAAGTACACAGGGGCAGATGTTGGCCTCCTCAGCCATTTCTCGACACGTTTGTGGACATCAACCGGGCAGCTGCTTCTTGACGGTAAGCTGCACAAGACAAGTGAAGTTCCTGTCTGGAGTGGTCTTCTTGGGTGGGGGTGGAGACTCATCTGCATCACAAAGACCTCCGCTCGTCAACCACCGACGCAATAAGTCTTAAGCGGTGTGGCATTGCAAAACAGCGGCATCAAGCCTAAATCCCTAAATTAGTGTTCGGGACAACAAGGCTGCAAAGCGATCGCAGCCTGGTTCTTCAGGCGGTGCAACAAAACAGCCGCTGCCTCATCGTGTGCCCAAGTGCTTTCTTATCAAGGTGCTTTCTCAGCTTGATGTCCATGCTGATAAGCTGATACTTGTTCTCTGTCTAGTTACTACCAGGTTTTGTGTCTTCGTTTTTCGTATCTGATTGCTTCACCTGCTGGATGTGGCAATGCGCCAGTCTTGTTGTGTAAAGGTGTATACTTTCAGTTTCATGTCCTGTAGGAAAACTGGTGGCGCGTTTGCAGATTCTTCTGGACCGTTGCCTGCCAGGCTGGGCCATCGACTGCATGCCCGAGGACTCAGCGCATTTCAGGGGAACCTGCAGGGGCCTTCCGTTTATTTTGCGTAGGCCCTCAGGTCCCTTCTGGGTTTGCAGCTATGGCTCTGAGGAAGCAAGCTTGTGGGACTGCTGCGGTGTGATGTTCAATGGTGGAGGTGTGAGTAGGCTTCTGGATTTATGGTTCGGCCTGCGGGGAGATGACAGTTTTCGACTTTCAGGCTTTCAGCACTTCCGGTTTGGCCGAAAAGCCCGCGTTGCCTAGAACAGTTTCCACACCTGATCAACTTGGGTTACTTACATCCCCAGTTGTGGCAAGCACACAAAGTTTAAGGTTTAAGGGCCGTCAAGCCCATGAAACTGTAGCATGCTGAGGTTGCATGGGGCTGTCGGAATTGCAGCACGGCACCTTGCAGGAGCTTCGAAGAGATCCGGAGTTCATGCTCGAGGCTGCGCAGCTTCGAGGTTCATCCTTAACTGGGATCTCTTGTGAAAGCGGGGGAGGCTGAGTCGGGTGGAATGAGGAAATGCCTTTGATAATGTTTGTGATTGCAAAAGCTACCCTGCAAAGACGTATGACTCTATGACGAATGGTAGGCTGCCGCAAAAAGGGCTCTACAGGCCATGTACGCTTGGCGAAATTTCGGCAAAACGAAGCGACTCCGAAGTGGTCGCTCTAAACCAGTGTGAGTGCCCGATGCGGCGCTTGGCTTCACCAGGGATCTGTCAATGTGAAGCAAGCGACTCCAACCGTAAGGCCTGTATTGCACGCGGGTCGTTCTCTAAACTCGGGTGCCCTTTTTGTGTCCATTTGTGTCCCCCAAATAGTACGGCACCCTTCCAAAGGACCCTCAAAGGGACCTACTTTAGAGCACTACCCACATTTTATAGTTTGATTGCCGAATTTATACATATCAACATCTGAGTCCATTAGCCGTCCCCTGCAATACGCAGCATGTACCTGCAACTATCTACACGTGTATATATATGTATATGTATATTATACTCCTTAACCGTTTGCGCCGAACCAGAACAACAGGGATTAGATCAACAGGGCTTATATGTAAAGGGCCCAAAACCTTATTTATGTTCGTATTTGGCAAACTTTGTCTTTATTTGTTTT
>BGNK01001149.1:126636-153184 GCA_003297005.1 Symbiodinium sp. clade A Y106 | reverse complement strand
GCGCGGGGACCCGCACCCCCGCACCAGGGTCGAAGTGTATTTGGAACTGCGTAGTTTGTGCTTTGAGTTCCTTTCAACATTTGAGGGTTTTGTGGCTCATTTTGGTGTGTCGACCACTCTTTTCAATTGTTTGGTGTTTCATCTCTTCCGTGAATTTTTTGGTTTCACATCTGCGGGTGTTCTGACTTGTTTCAGTGTGCCGACCCTTCTTTTCATTTTTTTTGGTGTTTCGACCGCTCCGTGAAGTTTTTGGTGTGCCGACCATTCTTTTCAAATCTGAGNTTTCACATCTGCGGGTGTTCTGACTTGTTTCAGTGTGCCGACCCTTCTTTTCATTTTTTTTGGTGTTTCGACCGCTCCGTGAAGTTTTTGGTGTGCCGACCATTCTTTTCAAATCTGAGAGTGTTCTTACTCGGAAAGGGTTGGAATGCAAATTCCAAGTTCAAACTCGAGCCTGAAAGTTGGAATGGAACCCAAAGTTGGAATTCATGAAGGTTAGAATTTTTGAAACTTGGAACGGGTCAAATCTCCACCCTAACACTGTGCAGGAAATTTGGGTTTGCATATTCCAAGATTTGGGCTTTCCATAATGGCGAAAGGTTTAGGGTTTAGGGTTAATTTGGGGTTTAATGGCGAAAGGTTTAGGGTTTAGGGTTAATTTGGGGTTTGATGGCGAAAGGTTTGGTGGCGGAAGTGTTGGCGTAGTGTTGCTCAGAATGTGCATAGAGCATTCGCGCCATGAAGCGAGATAAATCAAGGTGGAGGCAAATAAAGTCAAGTGATGACATCAATCTCCTTGTGCAGGAAGTGCTTTTGACAGCTCAAACCCTTGGCTGAGATCTGCCTATGCGGCCTTAGGCTCGAATGCCGGCACTCTGCCAAGGGACCTGTGCATGGCGTGGGTGTGAGTGTGTTTGTGTGAGGATTGTATCATTTCTGCTGCTTCCTGTCCCACTGGAGTACTTCAAGAGCATGTCATGTCAAGTCTCAAACTCCCCTCATCTCTCCTCAGATGACAGGCCCTTGCAACCGCGTCACGTGCCGTTACGTTGGCGCCGGATCCAGTGCGCGCTCGCAGGCGGCCCCTTTTGAACGCGCCCTGTGGGGAGTCTGCCGAGTCAGTGGAACGCTCCTTTCGGATTCTTTAGCCCCTCTCGCGAGGCCTTTCTGGCTGCAGAGGAGACAGCGCTGCCAACGGTGCTTTGCATTGCCGCCACAGCCATCGAGGCATCTTCGCAGACCTGGCTCGAGTGCAGAGATGGGCAGAGGCAAAGATCGAGACTTCGAAAGATCTGAGAAGGTTATGCTTGAGACTGACGCAACTACGTCATGGACAGTGTACATAAGCTTCGCACGTTGACTCGTTGAACATGTTCCGCATAGTTCCGCATAGCTCCGCGCATCCCAAGAGCGTCTCCTGACACCAGCGACGCTGGCATTGCTTGTTGCGCTCAAACCGCTCAGAGCAGGTCTCTGCATCTGCATGTGTGTTTGCGCGTGCCGAAGATTTCGGCCCATCAGCAGAAGTCGTCAGGTGCAGCGTTAGGTGTGAGAATGGGGCGCTTCGTTCAGTTCCTTCGGTTCTCCTTGGCCTGTGGAGTGGCATGCGTTGCGTCGGAAGACTGCGCAGGCGAAGATTGCTCCGATGCTTCTGCAGTACTGCAGCACAAGACCAAGGGCGGAAGCATTCACTCTCATCGCGTGCGCGAGTGTTCCAAACCTTATCCCTTCATCTGGGACAATGATGCGAACTACGACGACACCTTGGCTTTGTTGTACCTGGCACACAGTGAGAACCTGGATTGGAAGGCTATCACGATAGAGTCGGACGGGATGGGTGCCCCACATGGAGGGCCCACGAACATTGCAGCTGTGGCAAAGCTGGTAGGCTTGAGTGATGTTCCCATTGCAATGGGGGGCCTCTCCAGCTTGAGCCCTGTTTCCACCATGCCTTTGCAGTGGCGTATTGAGACCGACGAGTTCTTCGAGCGCCAATTTGAAGCCGGCATCTTGAACATGACCGACAAGGCAATCGTGGACCTGTCTGCGGCACAGCTGATTGTGAAGATCTTGAAGGAGTCAGAGTGCCCCGTGGTCATTCTAACTACAGGGCCAGCAACCAACGTCGGAGCCTGAGCAACCAATGAGCTCATGCTGCTACTGGTACCCAGTTCTCTCTTATACTGGGGGTTTAGCACCAAAGCTCAGCTTAGTGGATCATGATCCCAGATCCTTTCAACTCAAGATTCTTGAGCTTCGAGCGTCTGAGCTGAGGTGGCAGAAGCACTGGATATGGATCCGTCAATTTCGGGGAACATTCACGGGATCTACATGATGGGTTCTGCCTACGGCGTTCCAGGCACCAACAATGTCTACGATTGGCAGATGACATACAACGGAGTGAAGGGCTCCTGCACCGAAGACGCTGGCCAGACCTACACGGGCCTGTCGCCTCCACTTAACAAAGATGGAAAAAAAAGCGCGATTCGTCCAGGATGCCGCGGCGTCGACATGTCCGTGCACGGCGACACAGAGTGGAACGTGTTTATGGACGTACGCGCGTGGCACATGGTCTACGGCTTTCTGAAAGAATCGCCTGCGGATGTCGTCTATGTCTTGGCCGCAAACGCCACACTGAGCATGCCGGTGACACTCGATGAAATGGAAGAGTACGCAGCTAGGCGATCCAAGTCATGATGGCCAGGAGCATTCGAAGCTAGGAGTATATTTTAGAGTTTAGAATGTTATGTAGATGCGGGTGAGCATACGGGGATGCAGAAACCGCTTCGTCTCGACTCAGTATGTCAGGCAGCAACGCTGGCGGATCCAAACCTTCGGATCTTCGTCACGGAGCTGGCCAAGGCCTTCCTCGCAGCTGGAGAAGCCAAGTGGTGGGATGCTCAGTGTGCGGTGGTGATGGACCAAGTCTTGTCTGGGCAGAAGTTGGGTGTGTGCTCCAACTGGGCCGAGCAGAAGGTGACCAGCGTTTACCTCGTGTGGAGATCCAATCTCACTGCTGGTGAGCTGAACCCTTATGGTAGCATCAAGGACGATGCCGATGCGAATGCCCCCCCGGTGGACTACTGCTTAGATGGTAACGTAACCCAAATGTGGGAGGTCTACTGGCCCATGGTCAACAAGACCGGCTAGACCGGCTAGAGTGGCCGCTGGCCTGCAAGGGTCCCTTGCCCCAAAGCATAGCAGGTGACCCATACGTGGCACCTGCTTGGAGCAAGGGCTACACTATTGTATGGCCAAGTTTCGCGCTTCAGAACTGACCTCACTCGTTTCAGCTTTGTTTTGAGTCGTTCGTGTAGCTTCGTGTTCCCAAGCCTGGGAATTCCCTTGGAACGTCGCGATCGGCGGTTCCCGGCCTGGGAACGATTCTTGAACGCCTACTCCGACGGATGGTGGAGCCAAGGATTAAAAAGGGGCGCGATGGTCGGGCCGTGGCAGGCTGGTTCTTCAGTCAGCTTAGCTTGCACTTGGATATGGGGTCCAGTTCGGATATTGCAGTGGCCAGCGGCTGACAGGTTTGGACTGGTTCTTCTTGCCTTCCGGCGCCACAGCTGCTGCATCGGTCCTGGGCTGAGGTGAGCAAGGTGTTCCGTTTGGTACAGTACATGAGATGCATTTTCATTAGGCATTGTTGGAGCTGACGTCCACCCTCACAATGCATGGGCCTCAGGGAAACGCCCAACGAAGGACCAACGATTGTAAGGTTGCAAGCGGCAAGTCATTATGCAATTCTCCTCCTGAGACAGGTTTGGCTGCTGGGTGCTGCAGCGCAGTGGTGGGAGCGCTGATCTCCGCAGACATGTCAGAGCAGGCACATGAATTGAGAACCAGCTAGTTGCATCAGTTTGTCCTCGGAATAAGTTGACGGCGCCCGGGTTCACGGGTGGGTAAGCGAGAACCGGCAGGCCCACGTCGCTCGGTGCGCAAGGCGATAGAGAAGCATAGGCAATAGATAAATATAAACAATAAATAAATTAAAACATGTATATATATATATATTTTTTTTTATTTTTATGGTACCCCCCCCCGGTACCTAGGTGCCATGATCTTCGTTTGAGTGGAAGTACTGTACTGTCCCTAAAAAATCCCAGAAGCCCAAAATGCCATACTGTCCCTGAAAAACCTAAAAACAAATTCTGGTGGCCTCTGCAGACAGGCCCTCATGAAAAGATTGGTTTTTTAGGGACAGTACAGCACTTTGAAGGCCTGAGGTGCTGAAAGTGCTGTACTGTTCCCAAAAAACCCAATCCCAGAAGCCCAAAATGCCGTACTGTCCCTAAACATCCTAACAAACCAATTCTGGTGGCCTCTGCAGACAAGCCCTGACGAAAAGATTGCCTTTTTGGGGACAGTACAGCACTTTGAAGGCCTGAGGTGCTGTGTCCCTAAAAAACCAACCCCAGAATCCGAAAATGCCGTACTATCCCAAAAAAACCTTAAAAACAAATTCTGGTGGCCTCTGCAGACAGGCCCTCATGAAAAGATGGGGTTTTTCGGGACAGTACAGCACTTCGAAGGCCTGAGGTGCTGAAAGTGCTGTACTGTCCCTAAAACCAATCTTTTCGTGAGGGCCTGTCTGCAGAGGCCTCCAGAATTTGTTTTTTAGGTTTTTTAGGGACAGTACAGCCTTTTGGGCTTCTGGGATTGGTTGTTTAGGGATAGTACAGCACTTTCAGCACCTCAGGCCTTCAAAGTGCTTTACCTGCCTCCACCGCCTCCCTCCTGCCTCCACCGCCTCCAACTGTCCCTAAAACACCAATCTTTTCGTGAGGGCCTGTCTGCACAGGCCTCTAGAATTGGGTTTTTAGGGTTTTTAGGGGTAGTACAGCATTTTGGGCTTCTGGGATTGGCTTTTTGGGGACAATACAGCCCTTTGAAGGCCTGAGGTGCTGAAAGTGCTGTACTGTCCCGAAATATATCAATCTCTTCGTGAGGGCCTGTCTGCAGAGGCCTCCAGAATTGGTTTTTAGGGACAGTAAGTACAGCATTTTGGCCTTCTGGGATTGGATTTTTAGGGACAGTACAGCACTTTGAAGGCCTGAGCTGCTGAAAGTGCTGCTGTCCCTAAAAATCCAATCTTTGGAAAAGGGCCTGTCGGCAGAGGCCTCGAGGCAGAATTGGTTTTTTAGGTCTTTAGGGACAGTACAGCATTTTCTTCTTCTCGAATTGGTTTTCTTTGGGACAGTGCGGTACTTTCAGCACACGTCTCATCGTCTGTAAGTGCTACACAGCCCAGCAGCACTGACTCATCACTGAATGTCTTCTTTAAAAGGTTTACTAGCTCGCCTAGTATGACTGAAAAATCAAACTTTTTCACAACGATGAACATATTTCTTCATCTTCGCGCTCCCTTTTGCTCTCTGTGAGTGCTCCGCACAAGTCTGAGCAGTGTATCTTACCAAGAGCCCTACTTAGGACCTACTTTTTGGTGGGACTCTTCGGTTCTACCGCAGTTTCAGGACATCTTACAGGCGCTTCTTCATCTTGGAAGAGCTATATCTTATCTTTCTGAATCGAGAGCATTTTCTCGGATTTTGAGAATCTACATGTTGCGCATGAGCGCTAGCCACTAGCAGATTTCCATTGAGCCCAAAGAGGGCACCTCACAATCCCCAGATTTCTTGCCCGGCCGTGTCAGTCCGAGCACGGCGCCTTGCACAAAGAAACCATCACCGCCACCAAGAAGCTGGCCAACTTTCTGAAGGACATGCCGCCGCCCCCGAGTTCGACTTCAAACTAGAAAGCCAGCTCTCAGCTTGTTCTGACAGTGCGATCCACACTGGCTCCAGACTTTCCTTTTCGTGATTTGGGCTTCATAGGAAGGCCTCGGTTCGCTAGCATACTTCTAACTTCTTTGGGTGCACGTTGGTCGCCAAATCCAATGCCAAGCCGCCAAGCTTCCCAACTCGATGAAACCTCGGTGATGCTCGGAGTGGTCCATCGCCCTCAACCTTGTACATCCCCAACTCCAGCCCCTAAACTCCTAAACCTCTTCAAGTTTCCATTTGGGGCTTCTCCCAGTCCCAAAGCCTAAATTTCTAAATCCTCGCTCCTCCTCTCTAGAAGCATCCAGATCTAAGCATCCGCAGGAACGCGGCCGCGAGGCAGAAGCCGAAGAGCTCCTCTCCTCACTCGCTTGAGGCCATGGACGCAGGTTTCGGGGTTTATCAGGGTTTAGGGGTTCAGGGGTTTAGGGTTTTAGGGTTTAGTGTTTTAGGGTTTACGGTTGATTGTGGTCAAGTGTTCGTCCTGGCGGAGTCGCAGCAGGCCAGTTGCAAAAGGGTTTACAGTTGCTGCAAGTCTTTCCCGGTAGAGTCGCTGCAGACCGGTTGCAAAAGGGTTTAGGGTCTTAGGGTTTAAGTCGGGCTCAGGGCTTTCATTCCCTGCCGCCTGGGCGGCCAGAGAGCTGGTCGCTGAATCCAGCAGCGTACCAGTTCCACACCTGGATGTCTTAAAGGAGCTAGCCCGAAGAGGTTTTGAGTTCAAAACGAGGGTCAGAAGCTGAAGACTGAATTGGGCTTTCTTGCCTTCGAGGTGCCCTGAAGTGGCGATGGGTGGCGGAGTCCTGCACCAGTGCCAGTCCGCGGCCTCGGGCGGACTCCCATGCAACCAGCCATGCTTGAGTCGCAAAAGAGGATGCGAGGGGTATCAGTACTAAGAGGTAGACCAACCAACTCGTTGCTGCGCGTTGCAGACGTACCAAGCTGGGCACACTCGTTGAAGCAAGCATACATTAGGGAGACCACCTTGGCATTGGCAACAGCGCAGCTGAACGATTTCCGGCCGCTGCCCCATTCTGCTCAACAAGTCGCCAGAGCAACGGGGTGCTCGGGGTGCAGAGAACGATTGGCGGTCCGCTTCTGAGCTGGAGTTTGGAACATGGGCTATCAAAGGCTTTATCAAGTTAAGGGTCAGATGTCGGATAGATTCAGATTCTCACGCCGGCAATCCGAGTTGTGAATGAGAGATGCAGACATAAACCCGTAGTGAACCTCATGTGGCAAGTTCGAAGGCAAACTAACCCTTGCCCCTGAGGTATTGACTTAGGGACCCCAAAAGCACATAAGCATAAGCAATTTATGGGGATATCCCTACCTTAATGGGCTTCATTATAAGGGGGTTTATATGGGATATCCCTATCCTAAGTTTTGCTTATGTGCTNACCCCAAAAGCACATAAGCATAAGCAATTTATGGGGATATCCCTACCTTAATGGGCTTCATTATAAGGGGGTTTATATGGGATATCCCTATCCTAAGTTTTGCTTATGTGCTTTTTTGGAGCCCTATTGACATTCCAAGCTCCGTATAGTTTCAGCAGAAAGCCATCAAGTTCGAAGAAGAAGGTGATAAGGCCGCAAAACCTGCATCGTCAGTAGGGCCTCGGTAGGGGCCACCCAAGCTCAAGCTTGAAATTAGAACCCGGAGGTTAGAGGGGCTTTCTGACCCTAATCCGGAGCAAATATGGGTTTGGTAAGTGGGGTCCTCTACATCCCCTCCCCGTACCCTCCCCTACATCCTAACCCTGAACTGGATTTTTGCATGTCCACCTAGGGGCCATGAAGTCTCCCTCGGCCGCTGGCGCGAAGCTGCGGCCCGAGGGCAGCTTCTGTGATGTTTGGATCCGAAAAAGCTTCATTATGAGTATGATTTTCCATGAACTGGTAGTATAGTGCTTGTGCTGTGAGTTGTGACTGGACACCATCTTTATGATGTTGATGATGATGACGATTGTTATTAAGCTTGCTGTTATCGTGATCAGCACTGTTTGGGTGTCTTTCTCGCGAAAGATTGGGGGTCTTCGCTGAGCTTTACCGAAATACCTTTCACCACGCCAAATCCGAATCTCAAAGTCCGACACCCCCAAATCCGAAGCTCGAAGCCTGCCCAAGGAGACCCATCAGGTTTTCGCGGTTGCGGTTTACGGTTTGGTGGCCGGCTCAAGGTTTCGGCTTCAAGTTCGGGTGAAGGTGTGGTGCAATGGCTTTGGTTGAGGTTCAGCCTCCAGGAGAGGAAGGAGTAGAAGGTGTTCGTTCCAGAAGCCCCTCTCTTTCTAAAATGCAAGCGTGAGAAATCTTTGACTCTTCATCGTCGGTTAGCTGCGGAAGTGGGGCCAAGCTGGGTTGAAGACTTCAAGCCAGCTATCGCTGGCTACGAATCCCCGGAGAGAGCAATCTCACCGCCGTGAAAGGAAGGCTGATATGGTGGATGTTCATAAACGGCTCAACGAGCTTGGACAGCGGCTGGAGTCTGTCGTCAAAAGTGGATCGCAGAGCAGTGCCATTCATGCAGTTCCCGATCCTGACCCTTGGTCCGACTATGCTCGAGCACGTGCAGCGCCGGGGCAGACTGCCCATGCTTGTCCTGTCATGTCTGATTCCCTGGAAATAAACTTCAACTAGTTGCTTGTTGCGGGTTGGTACTTAGTTTGACACCCTTCGATGCGAGATGGAAGGCGCTCTGGCAACGGGTCTCATCTTTTAAGAGTGAGCTGTAGAGAATTGACTTCGAGCTTTCGGGAGGCCGGGAGGCTTCCCTATATCTGAAACTTCCTGTACTTCTTTCGAAAGCTAAACTAACTAAGCATGTCTGAACAGCGATGGTCCTATCCCTCCCGGCTGTGCAGGCATACTAGCTGTGCGGGAGGCAAGAGACCTTCAAAACCCCCAAGCCCTGAACTCCTACGTCCGAGCACCCCCTTTTCCCCCCCGAAGAAACAACCTGTGCTCGATAAAAAACCTAGATCCTGAACCCTAAAACCCTCAATCCTAAACCCTAAACCGGTGATCTTCAGTGGAGTATCTCAAGATCTCCCGTCATAAGTGTGATGCTTCCATTTGGAGATCTTGAGTAAGCAGGGAGTAGCACACTGACCGGGGCACAGTCACTTTATTGTTGTAGCCATTTTTGGAACTCATCAGTTGTTGATTTGGCTCCCTTAGATTCGTCTCACTCAACAGACTCCGAACCACATGCCTCGCCTGGATTGTCCGAGTGTGAGCGCCGAAACACCAAAAAACGTAAATCCTGAACCCTACACCTGGTTAACTCCTCTGAGCCATCCTTTCCTCGTGTCTCCGAGGGAGGAGACGAAGCCACAGGATGGCGAGTGGACGAGTCAGGCTCGACCCTTAGGAGGCTTAGTGTTTTCTTCTCTTTGCGACGATTCCAGCTCTGTTTTGATTTTAATGCTGTTTCAGGGATCCTGCGACCCTGCAGGGGTTGTGGGCTTTTAGCTATCATTTCGAGACTATGATACCGGTACTTCTGCAGTTTCGACCGGCAATGTACACAACCAGTCAGCATAGTACCGCAACATGGTACAAGCGGAGTCCTGCATAATTGCTAAGCATTTGCTCAATTACAGGAAAACTAGCTGCACGTCCGATATCCGAAATTTCAAGCACGCTCTTCCTAGACATAAGTTCCCCCGTCGGATGTTATCACCGATGTAAACATGATCTTCAATATCATTGTCAACATCATCGTCGTGATCAGTATCGGGGCTAGGCACAGGGGCTTGGCCAAGTTCAGCAACAAGGCTTGAATAGGCTAATCTGCTGTTTGCACAGAATCGTGGGTTGGATTCGCGCGAGGTCTCCGAGCATTCGTTTGGGTTCGCGATAATCGTAACCCGAGAGACGGGTATCGTTTAATTGTTCAGGAGGTGCTATTTAGACTACGTCGAGTTATACACCAGAGGAAATCACCATACCCGGGCCAGGAGGTGGAACATATCATCAAGAAGGCGAACGAGCTGAGTGCCGGTACAGCACTCAAGACGCCGTGGATTGAGATCACATCATATCCAGACTTCTAGATGTGCATGCAATGTTCATCATCTCAGAGCTTGTTGTAGAGAGGCATATAAACTAAACGGACATTGAACTTACGGGAGTCAGTCAGAGGCAGGGGGCATAAGCCTCAGGATCCATGGCTACTCGGCTTGACACTGTTTCGGAGCGGTTGTCTGCACGAACCTGCGAGGCTTCCTGATTTGAGCATGCGAGGGGGCTCTGAAGCTTCTGGCAACTGTGGGGGCAATGTAACAGCCAGCATGAGACTAAACCCGGCTGATATGATCCACATTGCTGCAACGTTTCATATGCTCCAGCTCGCGTCCTACGGATGCCTATAACCAGCAATGAGAGGTGTCGAAGCTTTTCTCACCCGGCATCGTCACAAATTTGCAAAAGCCAACATTCCGATGTCGTTAAGTGTGCCTAAAGTTCCCAACCCTACATATTCTCACATGCAGATGGCTCTGCACACGATGCCACGCCTGCGTTTGCTGCCAGAACTTTGCAGCCACAGCTGGATGTTTGGAAGCCTGCGCGTTTGGCCTCGAGGCAGCGCAAGGTTCGCCACCGCGGCTCAAGTGGGTGTTGCGCTGGGTCAGACGCTTGGGAACCAGGCCCTGCCTAAGCTGCCCGTGAAGACGTTGGGGCGGCTGCTCGCACAGCCCGGGGCTCTGAACAGCCAGGACTTTGAAGAAGCAGTCGTGGTGGCCATGACGAAGGTGCAGGACATGGATGGAAAGGACTGTATCAGGGTGCTAGGGGCACTGATGCACCTGAACACTGCATCCCGTCCAGACGCAGCTGCTTTGCAAGCACTTGGTGCACGATTGTCTGCCGGCTTAGCAGACATCTCCAACAACGACATGGCCGGTTTGGCGGAGAACCTGGCCGAGGTCTCAGTTCCCGTGGCTCCGGTCTTCGCGCGCCTCTCCGCTGCCTTCAGCCTCCGGGTCTCCGGTGCCTCGGCTCCTCAGCTGACGAAGGTGGCCTCGGCTTTTGCACGTGCCCGGCTGGCAGACCGGCGCCTCTTCCCAAGGATGGCACAGGCATCACTGAAGCAGCTCCATGTCTTTTCGCCACAGGATCTTTCTTCTTTCGTCTCCTCTTTTGCAGCCCTTGGCCTCTGTCACGAGCCATTGCTGGCGGCTTCGGCCAAGGCCTTCGTCTCCATGGGCCCACGCCTCTCTGCGCTGGACTTGGCCTTGGTGGCCTTCTCTTATGGCCAGTTCCTGGGTTCCTGTTAGAGAGTTCCCATCATGAAGAAAAAACCATATCATGTACTTGAGATCCCGATTATGAACCCAAGTTACCAGAACAAGGAAGCCATAATATTTACAAGAGATCCCGATTATGAACCCAGGTTCTTCCTGATTTTCCCGAACGTCACTGCCATGCTCCAGGCGCGGCTGCCTCGCTGTGCCTGGGTCCTCTTCGTTTTTACCATAGCAGGGAGGGATGTAGAAAGAGCCCTCATTACTAGTGTTTTTTGAACGAGTCTAGAACGTATATAAACTTTACCATAACAGGGAGATATATGTAAAAGAGCACGGCTTCCTTGTCGTTATGGTCCTCTGAACTCGTCTTAGGGTCCTTCAGAAGAGCCCAGGTGCAGAGGAGCTTCCTTTGGACAGGCTGGCCGAGCTCACCGTGTCCTGCGCGCGGCTGGAGCTGAAGGCGCCCGAGCTCTTGGCCGTGCTGGCACGGAACCTCCAGCTTGGTGACTTGAGTAACGAGCTGTTTGGCCAGGTGTCGAAGTCCGTGGCCTTGTTGGGCTTGGCTTCATCTCCCCGGATGAAGTCTCAGATGGCTTCAGAGTGTCAGATGAGGCTACAGGGATTGCCGGGATTGCAGGAGATGCAGCTGCAAGGTGCGTGGTGGCTTCTCGACCTACTTGAGTCCCTTGGCTTGGCTGCTGAAGATTCCCGGCTTCAAAGGGGAGGTGCAGTTTCCGAGTTCTGGAGAAGCAGCTTGGAAGCCTTGTTTCCAGCCTTGCAGAGTCTGCTGCCGGTGCTGAGCCCCATGGAGACTGCCACGGCCTACCGCGCTTTGCGACAGTTGCCACCCTCCCTGGTAAGGCCCAGGCTCGAGAGCCCATGCTGGCAGGTGCATGAGCAGCTGGCTCTTCGGTGCCTTGGCCTTGCCACTGCAGAGGCCTTTGACTTCCAACTTCAAACCTCGACTTTGTACTCCCAGCTCTGCCTCTGTCCAGAGCTCTGGTCACAAGAGAAGAGGGCCTCAGATTCCCTGACGAACCCCAGCTGGGCACCCTTCTGCTCCTCCTTCGAGGCCCTGTCCGCCTCTTGGAGGCAGATGCCGCGCCCGGCAGACCTGCAGCCCGAGACGCTTCACCAGGTCTCGGCCTTGGAACTCCTCTTGGGGGGCGGCCCTTCTTCTACCGCGGAGGAGGGAAGGGCGGGACTCGGACATCGAAATCGTCCCGTGGCCTTGGAGCTCCAGGAGCACATCCTTGCCCTGCGCCCCGGCTCGGAGGTGCGGGGCCCTCTTTGGGAAGGGCCTTTCGAGATTCATGCCACACTGGGAGATACGGCTTTCTGCCTTATGCCGGAGGATGCGTACTTCAAGACCACCACCCCAAACCCCTATGCTGAGGAGGATTTAGATGCCGAGCAAGGAGTGGAACTTTGCCATGAGAAGGTGGCGCAAGTGCATTTGCTCAGGCACTTCGCAGGGGGGGGCTAGTGAAAACCCGAAGAAGGCCCTAAGAAGACGAATGCTGGTGGCAGGAGTAGCTTCTGATTCCTCGAATGCCGTAGCGCCGTAGCACATCAGAGAGACTGTAGGGCGGTATCCTGGGAAGTACAGTCTCTCTAAGTTCCACAGAACTCGAAGTTTTGTCCCGTCAGCCTTGAGATAATCGGAGGGCGCGCGGGTGGCGCGTATGGCCTTTCGCATTCCACACCTGGCGGCGTGCTGGGCACGTGCAGAGGATTCCGAATTCTCGGTTTGTAACTTAATTAGGTCTGGGATTTGTGATTTGTAGGCACTAGTACGCAGAAGAAGAAGACATAGCTGGGATTGTGGGTTGCATGTCTTGGTTTTTCTGGTAGGGGCAGTGCAGACAACTCCCTGTCAACACGAGCCATGCAGCTCCAAAAGCCCCAAGACCCATCGTAGCCCGGCTGCCCATCCCTGCTTGCACACCTGGGAACCCAATGCCTAACATCTTGTGGAGCAGGCCGGCTCCGGAGTTATGTAGAGGAAGCCGGCTCCAGAGTTAGATATTTTGGATGGTTGTGGGAGATGCAGGATGCAGCACCACGTGCGAACTGCAAAAGCAGCACCCTGCACCCTAAGTTCACTAAGACTTCGCAGGATTCAGGATTCGAAACCCTGACAAAGCACCAGATACCTGAAACCCACAACTGCAAGCCCAAAACGTCTTCCACAAGCGTCAAAAGAATGCAGTACATACCCACTGCCAGAGCTCGTCTTCAACAAATCCAAATCTGGATGCGAAAAGAGAACTTTTAGATCAGAACCCCCAAATAGATGAAAGTGCAAAAGGCCCCGAAGCGTGAGTCGAGGAGGGACTTGGTGCAGAGCCTGCTGGGTGCCGACGGGGCCGATGCAGCACCGGCCGAGGAAAAAAACGACAGCCCAATGCGAAGTCGTGCAGTTTCCAGGTTTGAGTCTGGGGCTTGGGTTTCGGGTTGAGGGCTCAAGGTCGGAAAAGGTATCCTGTGGATTCTGCAGCCTGAGGTTTTCCATGACATTCTTATGTTTAAAAGTCTTATACCTCCTCATGAGACTCCCACAGTGAAATTTACAGTGGTTTTGGCTGGAGCCAAGGGAGTGGAGTTTGGGGGCTTTGGGCTGAAACGCATGCTCTGCTTGGACATGAGATGGGAAGGAATGAGGTATATTTTCAATGTCTGGCTCCGTTTGACACATATGGCATAGTCTGGAGTTCATACCTTGTTTTCCAATCTGCAAACCTCGGCCTCCACACAAATTCCGACAGGTCTATGCAACCCTGAACCTGAATACCCCCTTACAAGCCAAGACCCTTGAACCCCGAGCTCTCTCAGGCCAGGAGAAAAGGTCGGAGCAGCGCGAGCGAGCGCTGGAGAATCTGGTAAGAGCCCAGGAGCCCCCCGAATGTTCATGAGAATTCGGCGTCCTTAACGGTCGTATAATGAGTTTACGGTTGAGGGACTTTCGTGAGGATTCGGGAGTCTGCTCGGGTGTTCTAAAGGCCTTATTATTGTTTTTCATGAAGGTTTGTGCAAAAAGCTGGTTTCTCTAAATGATTTTTTGTTGCGAGCTTGGGGAGCTGAGGGCTTAACATTGGATCCGGCAACGTGAGGTTTGTTGTGCAGTAATTTGCTGCCATGGCGAGTCCGTGCTAGTAGATTAAGATGAGCCTTGATGGACCGTGAGACGAGTGAGAACTCTACAACTTGAAGCGGTGGAACGATCTCCTCTAGTCGAGTGGTCTTCTTGCTACTGCCAGTTGTCTACGGCAATGTTTCTGTCCTGTTTCGATGGATGACGGCTCTGGTCGATGTTAGTATTCTCGACTGAGCCGTGGCAGGCCAAAACGCATGGCGAGACCTTTCCTGATCGAAACTATGATCCCGTTTTGGGGAGCTTCTGTATGCTACACCCCAGAATCCGGCTCGAAGGAGCTCTTTGAGGCCAAGGACAAAGAGTTTACGGAATGCCAGGCGCGCTACAACCAGGCCCGGCCCAACGGTTTCCCGGGTTGGGGTTTAAAGCTGGGGGTAGGGCTACGCGGTTTAGGGTTGAGGTTTTGCCGTAAGTTTGGTCTCTGTCACTCTCCACTTTGTTGTGCAACTTGACATGTAAGTCACAGGTCACGCCACGCAGGTCCAAGCCGACAAGCTGCAAGACCCCAGCGTGCGACTTCGGCCATTTAACTGATTGTAAGCTGAAAGAACGCACAGGTGGCCAAATTGCTGAGCGAAAAGCGGGCGAAGCGCGACCATCTGAAGGATCAGGTGCGGGCAGCTGCCTCCAAGGGTTGTTCAACTACCTCGATGCCGGTGCAACGACTTGCGAAGAAGATGAGTTCTTGGTTCTTGGCAGTGAGAGGAGCGAAGGCTCAAAGAGGTTAGCCGTTCATTGAATGTCTGTTTTGAGGTCGATGAGTCCACGCCTCAGCTTCCTGCAGGATGTTGGTCGGCATGAGAACAAGAGTAATCAGTGTAGGGAACAATAAGGGGCCATAACAGCCATGCTGTAGCTCCAGCAGACCTAGGAGGTGTCGTGCCAATGCTAGCAATCACCGGTGCGATTAGCACTGTAAGTACTCCGACGAAGATGAGTTCAGGTTTGCCCCAGATCCTTGTGGAGGTTCACTTAGGAGTTTCGGGCTCTGAGAGCTTCGGAGCCAATACTATGGCCTTTTTCAAGTTTCGGGTTAGAGCTTTGCAAGGGTTAGGAATGTTACTGGGACAGGTCTGCTCTTATCTGCGACTTTCAGGGTTTCGGGTCCGGTTTTTGGTTTGTAAGATTTCGCAGTTTAGGGTTTAGCTGCAGGGCTTCGGGCTCTGAGGTCCTTAAGGCACAAGCTCTGCAGAAGGTCAGCTTCAATGATTGTTCCCCATAGCTGCGCAGCTCTCGGCCATATGCAGCCCACAGATCCGAGCCGCTCAACATACCCAACACGGCTACTAGCCGGATCTAGGGTTCAGACCGCACGTCAGCTGTAAGCCCTAAGAAGGATGAGATTCCTGCCACAGTTTACCCCAGAAATGTGAAAAGTCTAAGCCATGATGGTTCAGAACTTGAGGGAAACCATACCTGCGCAAGCACAACCCGATGCCCTGGCAGAGCTCAAAGTCATAAACTTGTAATTTAAGCCCATTGAACCCAGAATAAACACTGGAAGATGAAGCGAAACATTTCAAGCTGCCAGACGATAAACCCGTAGCATTCCGAAAAACCCGTGCGCTGCATGCCCCAGAGCCTAAACTCCGGACCCGTCCGAGTGTGAGCTCCGAAACTCCGGACCCGTAAGGTGCAACCGAATGATGGCTGGATTGGTGAAAACCACTCTGGATCACTCGAGCCGCCGCCTCGGATGTCTCCGTGACATTTTAAGCGGTTCCTCCATCTGCTGCCGAACGCGTGTAATTCATGGGGGAGGGTTGTTTGACCGAGAGCAGTTATGCACCTGCGAGACCTGTTGCACGCTCTCGATTGCTGAGGAAAGAATCACGCCTTCGGCAAGGAGAGCAGCTAGTGCACAAGCCCACAGTGCAGAAAGGGCATGGAGTTCAGGGATCAGGCTGGTGAGGTTTCGGCATGACTTCAGGCGGACTTCGACCTTTGCTCTTGAGGTCTACAGGCTTGGACCGTGGGTTGCATGTCGAGAGTTTCACCAACCGGAATTCTTGGAGGAACAGGCCTCAGGATGTAAGGTTTCAGATCCATTCGGCCGTACGCAGCCTTAACCCCAAACCGGTCCAAGCCATCAATTCCAAACCCTCAACCCCTGTTTGCCTGACCCTACAGACGACCCGGTCCCAAACCCTACACCCCAAGCTAAACCCCCGCGCCGATCAATGACAGAGGAGCTCAGCGCATCCCTAAACTCGGGTGAGAGGGCCGCCATGCCGGAGTCTCAAAGAGAAGATTCTTTTGAACACTAGCACTCCTTGAGACAATTCCCTTGTTTATTTGTGCGGATTCTTACGAAAGCTTTCTTCGAGGGCAGTTGTTGCAGGGTTCAGTGTGCAGGAAGGGCATGACTGCCAGCTCGTCGTCTGGCTAGCCTTGAGTCCAGTAGCAAAAAGGAACGGCATGGAGCTCGTAAGGTGCGTTTGAATCTATGGTTATAGGGCTTGGTGTTGAGGGCTTTCGAGTTCCACAGCTTCCGGTTCAAGATGTCTTGAGCGCGTGTGCGGTGGCAGGGGCCGAAGGGAACTTGAGCTGTCTGGGCCCATAGGTCATAAGTTAATCAGCTGCAATATGGCTTCTTATGCCAAGTTGTTTTGTATAGCGGGTTCTCCTACTAAAGGCTCCAAGGACAGTAAAAGATTACTCTCTGGAGCCATTTTCTTTTTGCGCTGCGGAGGAGCCAGCGTTGTAAGGACTAGTGCGCCGAACCTCGACTAGCTATTGCAGACCCTGCTTCACGCCCTTACCCTTCTTTGGGTACTAGAACGGAGGGCCCCTGCCGGCTAAATTCGGACTGGTGGGATCTCTTCCACAACTGCAGCTCCGGATAGTGTTTCTCTCTGTTGGCTTTTCAATTTCGAATCCAGTCGTCGAAGTTACGAAACAAGATCCTGATTTAGCTGAGCCGAGAGCATTGTGGAGCCTAAGCATTGGCGTTCGACATCCATGCGCAGCTTGCAACATTGCTGGGTGTACCACTGCCTAATAATCCTACTGTCCTACTCCTAGTCCCAGCTTCGTCGATCTCTCCGCTGAGGCGGGGCTTCTCCTGCCACAAGGATTCTGGGCCCAGCAGCGCGGCGCCCGGGTGCTGGATCCGAGGAGAACCCCAAAGCGATAGAGGGTTGGTAGTGTATGGAGCCGACCAGATTGATGATTCACTGGCCATGGGCATCCAACTGCCTCGAGACACGAGACAGCACAGAATACATCCTGAGGATGACACATGCGGGGCTATGCTATTATCGTCAATATTGAACAGACTGACAGATGAACGGATTCCCACAACTTCTGTGGTATATGGACGCCCTAACCCCCAAGCAGATAAGTACTACTCTCGTGTTCCTGGCCTGTAACTCCAATGCAAACCCTGCCTTGCCCTAGCTCACCTCCGAAGCCACTGAGTCTTTGAAGTCAGGGCGGCGACGTCGCGCAAAGCTTCTACGGTATCATCCTTCCAGGGCATGATTCGAACAGCAGTCCTTACCTAACGATCTTCAGACCCGACACCCTGCAACGAAACCCACGCCTCAAATCTTCAGGATCCCTTCCGCTGCGACGAGAGTCGGTAAGAGCCAAAAACCCAGAGCCTTGTACCGGCCTGCACCCAGAAACGGCCTCGGCATTGATGGCGACGCAAGACCGGACACGGCAGGGGCCTCAGACTTCGAATGCATAAGGATAGGGTGTCGTTTCAGAACTTTAGGTGTTTTACGGAGCTGAATCGGTTTGGGGTTCAATTCGACTGCCGGTGTTGCAGTGCGGGATTTCGACCTTTCGCCGCGACCTCCAAACGAATTTGGAACTCGAAGCTGAAACATGAACCGCAAACCCTCAGTAATTGCAAACCTTAATCCATCGGAACTTGGCCGTCGGGTGCTTATGTTGTGTGGGGTCCTAGTGGCGATCGATGTCAGGTGAGTCTGCTATCATGTCAGGTCGAATTGTACGGGTGATAGGTGTTCCTGGCTTACGGAGTGACCTGGAAGTGACAGCAAAGACATGCTCGTGTACAAACACTCAACCGTGCTGCAGACTTGCGGAACCGTTGAGCCGTTGAACCTTACCTTAACGAAACCCCCAAACCCCTAAACCCCTTTCAACAACTACTTTGCAGGAACCCTTAGGGCAACGCTGCTTTAGAACCCTATAGTACCCTCGAAGGGGACCCTATTATCATATCCTTATGGTCAAGGAAGCAAAAAGCCCTGAAACCGTTTCGCGAGCCCCCAGGCTGATGCACAAAACCTCCCGAGGAGGCTTCGGAGCAACAGCGCCCCGGGCTGCAGGTTTTTTTAGCAGGCTTCCTTCCAGGGTTCCCTTACTTCGTAGCAGCTTCTACATAGAGGGGTTCAGTCTGTAGCATTTGGGGTGGGAGTGGGAGGCACTTTGGATTTTGGGATGTTTGCGTTTGGGCTTAGGGTTTAGGGGTCTGGGCTAGCTGGAGGGCTGCCCCTAAATTCTGTAGCCTCGCAGGATATGCGTACAAGTAAGTTCACGGGTCTTCCTGAGCTTTCCAGCAGACATTCAAGGAGCAGGGCGTGCCCTTAAAGATCAACGGCTTCCACTTAGACTTGGGTATGGGCTCGCAATGAGAACGACTGCTAGTAAGGGGCAGTACGACGCATACAAGAAATGAGCAGGCTGCAACGAGTAGGGAAGGAACACAAGCGCACAAATGCCCTAAACTCGAAAGCCTCAGCCCCCGAACACTTAAACCCTGAACTGCCACGCGACCTCAGCTACATCCCAAATCCGTTGAATCCGAGCACTACAGCCCAAATTGTAAACCCCTTGCATCCAGAAGCCCCCGGCATTCGCCGAGGTCGAAGGTCCAAAACCCTAGGCCCTAAAACGATTGAAAAATCTTCAACTTCAACATGGAGCCTAGGCCTAGGCACCCCTGAAACCCAATATGAAGCCTGAAAGGCCCTAAATGTTTTCGGAGACCCTCGACACCAAAAACATCGTCAAAATCCGATAAAGCCAAACCTCTAAAAGGCTTTGAGCTCAGAGTGATTGTGCTGCCAAAAACAACTTCTAAAAGGCCCTAATCATCTGTTGAACTTGCGAAAACAAGCCCCGAAACCCGAGATCACCTAAGTTTGCGGCTCGAGGCTGGCAGCTTGCTGGGCCGAACGACCTCGGCACCCACCCTCACAGGCTGAGGGGAAAAGTGCTTAAAGAAGGGCTTTGTTCGGGTTAAGGTTAGGTCCGCGAGGTATCAATGTCGAAGGCATAGCGGGTATGGGTCGTGTTGTAGACTCCTAGGCCTGTCAAAACGGCTGTGCAACAAGGTTTGTGACCGAAGGATTCTGCGTCTACATTACTTTGGAACAGCTTTGCAGGAATTTAAGGTAATTCGATGGCAAGGGCTTTAGCTTTCAGCTCCGGCGTTTAGCGTCTATTAGGTCTTGGACACGAGGGCTAGGGCATAGGACGCGGACTGCAAGGCATAAGGAGTTGTGCTGCTGCACATTTCGAGCTCGTATGGCCGGTAATTAATCTTGAAACTTGAAGAGCCTTGCTCTTGATCTTTCCTCTGGTAGATTGCCGGGTGCCAGCCCAACAACAAAACCCAAAGGACAGCTACGGGTGAGGGATGTCGATGACACTAACGGCGAACGCTGATGATGGCACTGGTGGTGCTGGTGCTGGTGCCGGTGCCGTTGCCGGTGTTGGTGGTGGTGGTGGTCATCGTCGTCAGATACCTCTCGGTGGACATTGACTCGGTGAGCTCAGGGAGAGATAAAATCCAAGATTTCGTGTCGGGCTAGAGCGATCTGGGTGTTGAGCGTGCACTTGTTTCGGCTCTTGGCGTTGCTTGAAGGGAAAATCATAGTATCGAGACGCTTCGACATTGATGCAAGTCTCATGGGTTGAAATTGCTGCTTTTGTGTAAGCCCGATGGCACAAGTCCTGTTGCAAGGCAATAACAGCTAGAGAGAAAAGAACCAGACTTTGAGCAGAGAGCCCGGTGGAGGGACGGAAATATGTATAATCCAGCCACCTCCAACGCCTCCACCCCCTTTGCCCATAAACCCTCGATCCCGCCTTCAGCTGCGGACACGCTTGCAGCGACGGCGCTGCCAAGCTGATTGCGGATAGCTCAATTTCATGCCCAAGGCCCTGCTCAGTTTGGATGGGACTTCTGCGTTTGAGTTTGGGGGTTAGATTTTTGGCTTGAGGTGTTTGGGGCCTTTGACCCTTGGATGTAAGCTGACCGGCGATGCTGAACCGCACCTTCGGTGAGGGACGACAGCTGTTGGAGAGTGTGATTTGCCTCTTTGGGTGAGAGTGGTGTTGTGGCTGTGCCTCGTTCGCCGGAACTCGACGTGCGGGGTTGCTCTGAAGTACGGCAGTATGGTACAGTGCCGGTTTGGGTCCCTGTACATTCCACAGCAGACTACAGGTCTTAAGTTGCCTGAGAGAGCCGTGTCTTTCTGAAGAAACTCCCATAGGTTGGATCGCAGCCGCTTTTCGTTTCAAGAACTGCGAGCCGAGCCTGCAAGTCATCTGGAGTTTCAGTTTGACGGAAAGGCTCATAGGTCGACATACCCTCAGCACGAACACTGTTGCGACGGTTAAGCGCACCCGTAAGAGGAACCCTTGAATGTAAGCTTGTGCCAGGCATGGAGATCTGCCACAAGGCAGGAAGCCGGGAACTTAGCGGCGCAGGCAGTCATGTTGCCGTCTAGAAAGGGTTTTGGTTTAGTTCGGAGTGAGCTGTTTCTGCTCCTGGCTTTTAAGAGCCCAGGCTTAAAAGCCCTGCATTTGTCGACCTTGGCGTCTACCCTTACCAACTGCTCCTGGTTTCCTTCGCCCCTTCGCCCTGCGTTGATGACCACCCCTAGCAGTCTTATTCTGAAGCTTGAATATTGTTGGAAGAAGCAAACCGACTGCTAAACTGACGAAAATACCAGCGCAGGTCCGCTCCGAAATTATCTCGTGAGACCTCCAGATTTTCTGTTTTTCCGACTGCGTTCCGAGGCCCCCGTGTCCCTGAAACACCGAAACAAACCTCGTAAAAACTCGCCACGCCCGAAATGCAAGTAATGCAGCGCCCGTTGCTCCATGTCCCAGGCCCAGAGGCCCTGAGCCGGGACTGCATGCCGCGGGGGGAGCTGGCGCGACATGACTTGGCCTCCTAAGCCGCTTAGGACTTGGGGCTTTGAGATTACAAGGCCTTTTGCCGTCGTTGAAGTGAGGAGTAGGCAGCCCCAAAACGTAAAGTGTTTCGAGTCTCGCTTCCATTGGCTTGCAGTCCCTAGTTGGCTTCGCAGCCATGATGCTAACTGTGCCTCTGTATAGGCTGTATAGGTGATAGCACGCTTAGACCCGTCCTAGTCAGGGTACAAGGCCAGGGGCCCAGCATTTGCTCTTGGATCTGGCTTTTTTCAATTCCCCTATCCTCCTACAGGCGTGTGCTCCCGCCCGTACAAGAGTTTTGTCTACAGTTGTTTGTTGGGGAACTCACAAACACCTGCAGACGGATGGCCAGCCAAATGGAGATTCAGCCTTTTACTAAGCAGCCAACTTAAGCTTTGGAAGGATGAGTGTCCGAACTTCAACTTGTATTAGATTAGGCACCTCTGAATCAAACACACACACACACATGCACAGACGTCCACAGCTGCAAGTACATATACATACACCGTCCCCAGATGAGACACATCCGCAGGCACCTGAAATTTTGCACTCTACCGTCACCTTGCGCAGACCTTTTGGAATCTTTTGGAGCCCTCCTACTTCGAAGCTCTAGGACTCGGGGCTTAGTTCGCTGCAGGGCGATTTCGGCTTTCCGTGTGCATTCTGCCCGGGGGCTTATCCTCGAATTCGAGCCAGGGCGCCCCGCTCACGAAACCTGATTTGAACGACCATGCAGTGTAAGATGATGTCCAGCACTACATTATGCAGTAACGTTGTGTACATGTGGCCATTTAGGAAGGTTTCAACTGAAATGGTGCCTGCCCTCTTGGACCCAACACCAGACCCTCCAATTAGACTCCTGCAAGGGCTTCAGGTTACGTAGCACGCGAAGCACTGCTAGCGGGTAGAAGTGTACAAGGGTTAGGTTCTGTTTGGCAATTGTTTGCCTGTATCGACATCTGTTCAGGGGAGGCGGGTGTTAGTGGTCATGCATCACAAGCTTGTTACCGCTCAGCCTACAATGTTGGCCTTTCTTGAAGAGCAATCCTGTGCCGGTAACCGACGAGATGCTAAAGTTGCAGTTCGATTTTGTTCAAGAAGGGGCACCCTGACCCTTACTGCTCAAGCCCACCACCAGTGAAAGGGTACGGTCCTATGGCACTCGCTGAGCGAATGCCTGTACGACACTCGGGAGCAGCAAAAAGGAAAGTGCATGTAGAAGATAGAGCAAACCGGCAGCCCATGATAGCCGCAACGCTTAGCCTTCAGGAGCGGAATGTTTCGAGGACTCGACAGGGGAGGCTTCCACTGTCAGGGACGGAGTTGCAATTGGTTTCAAAAAGATGATCGAAACCCTTATTCATGCTTCCTTGAGGAGACGTTATAAAGTTTTAAGGAACCTAGCTTCATGCACGGTTCTTCGAGTGCTACGTTGCCACGAAGCCGGATACTGCCGCTGCTTTGTGACAGCGCCGGCGGCTTGATGGATGTTGCCACTGTACGTTGGGCCTCAAGAGACTGGATGCGAAATTCGGCTGAAGGCTCAGGAAGCTGCTCATTGTTGATGAAAGCCTGAAGCTGCGAACCTTAAACTCTTAATCCCGAGAGAGTCCTTGAGCTGCGAACCTCGAGCCCGGCAGCCGGCTTGGACATGCTCAAGGTTTTTAAGGGTTGCTGTTTGTGGAGGTTACATAAACTACTTGCATGCGATTCTGTGACCCCAAGCCTAGAGTGCGAGTCTCAGTCTTTTGGCTCAAGACACACAAAGATTGAAGTTTGCCCGCACCCTTCTGCCTGCAGCTTTCACGAGCAGGTCGCCAGGTTAAACCTGGAGCCAAGCGAGATGAAGTACACGAGCGTTAAGGGCTCCCAGATTTGAGGGGGTTCGCTGATGGGGGGTGCCTGTCACAGTTAGCACAGTTGCTCAAAGGGAACCCTCACTCCTTGGGGAGGCTTGTACAACTTGGAGAAGCTAAGCCGACCTAATGCCCTTAAACACAGGCCTACTAACCCATCAACATCTGGAAAGAGATCTGGGAAGGATCCTGACTCTTTATCGTTTCGGCTTGGGCCTCGAGATTTGTACGGCCTTGGGGGTTCTGAGGGATCAGGAGCCAAGCCCGAGGCTGAGTGAGTGAGAGAGAGAGAGAGAAAGAGAACGGGACCGAGAAAAAGAAAGATAAAGAGGGAGAGAAAGAGAGAGACCAACTCTAGTGGTTAGTGAAGAGACACGAGACACTAGCCCAGAATTGGAATATTGTGTGGGCTCATCCCTACGATCCTTTACATGGTCTAGCTCGGAACGACTCGAAAGATCAGGGGGGCCGAAGAATTTCGCACGCAAGCTTAGAAGTTAGAAGTGCCGCAACCTGACTTTCGCCCTAATCAGATCTGCGCTGCAAAATCCTCTGGTCCTCTAGGAATTTGGCCCGGACCTCTGGAATCCACATGCAGTGCCATAGGCCAACAGCGAGTGCCGAAGCCCTGAACCGAAGCCCGAAGCCCGAAGGATCAAGCCGCAGGCAGGTAAGAGCTCGGGTATACACCCACGCTCTGCATTGCAGGATGCTAGAAGTAGGGAGGTCGGATTTGGGCTTGAGATGTATATTCTGCATAGTGGGGGAGGGAGAGGGAGAGGGAAAGAGAGCTTGGTTCGGGCTCGCAGCTCAGGCTTACAGGTTTTGGGTTAGGGTCCAAATCCCCGGCCCGTTGCTCTCGCAGGCAATGTTGGCCACGGAGCGGCTTCCAAACACAAACTTAGAGGACGTGCTCTCTACCCAGCCCTCAACCGCCAAAAAAGGCTAGCCCTGCACCCCGAACCTTGGCTACCTAATTGATCCCGAAATCTCTGAGCCCCTTGGCTCGCCCAAGCCCCAAGGACAGGCATGTGGGAAGTATGTGTTTAGGAATCCTTCAAGATCGGGGTATACGATAGTTTGCGCAGCTAAAAGTCACACACACACACAGACACACACGCACAGTGAAAGCGCCAAAGTCAGATCAGCTTCTGCATCGACCTGTCAAAGAAGCCATGCATGGAATGTGGAAAGCCTTCCTACGTATGAGCAGAGCTCCAGGTTTGGAACAGAGTGTCGAGTTTTTGGTGCACACCTTTTGAAGGAATAGGCTATTCTTCGAACCTGCGCACATCAATCGAAGAGCTCCCGGCATTTTCGTCCAAATCCCCTTCATCAAACCGCTTACAGCGACGCGACTAAAACCGTGTAGCAGTGTAGCATCTCCCAGGAGCCCAGAAGATCCTGGCAAGTAGAATCCAGGAAGGCTGCAAAACATCATATCTGCGGCTGCAAAACTCAGCCCTTAGCGTCCGAAACACCATGCGCATCAACCCTAGAAGGCCGCTGCGAGCCTCCCATTCCCCTAAGTCCTTCAATGCCCCTGAACCCTAACTCCTTCGAAACCCTCAAAGCCCCTTCAACATGCCCGACGAGGAGCCAGACTGGTCAAATTCTCAGTGCCCATGGGAGCGTTTTCTACAGAATGCCATGCTGCCTATGTGTATCCCATGTGTCGTTTTAAAGCAGAGGGGGAGGCTATGTGCCGACACACCTGTTAGATGCATGTCGCTGTGATGTATGGGGGTAGGGAGATAGAGCTAGCCCGCACAATTTGCATATCCAGAAACTCCTTCTCATCGATTCGATGCAAGATTTACGGTTCGGGCTTGTCGCTGCATGAGCATCTTTGAGCTCGTTAGTCAATCTTTGCCATCTGAGCTTCTGCTTCATTTGCCTGGTAGTCGTTGGTTTTACCATTCCGTTGAGGTGGCAAACACATCTTTTGGATTCCTGCGCAGGGTTGTGTTGCAGATACTGCCATCCATCCCCGAAACCGCCAAACCCAGGAGAAAATTCGTGCAAAACCGTACAAACAAGATTCGATCATAGACGGCTGAAGCTCGATAACCGTAGACTCTAAACCACTTGATCCGCAGACAGCTAGATCTGTCAATGCTTAAACCTTGAAAACCTCGCCAAGGGTTCAGGGCGATATCCCGAGCCTTGGGTGATTCTGGGGCTTGTAGTTTGGACTGCTGGAATATGAGGATTTAGATAGTAGTAGGCATGAGGGGACTTCATCCGCGAGGCATCAATGAACCAAGATAGGCGATTTTGTTCTGCCGGCTGCAGTGCTCAACCGATGTGCTTGCATCTGAACCGTTCTTGTGCAAAGGTCTATTGTTCGCAACGTCATGGTTCAAAATTTGCCGGCACGCCTGCCGCTTGCTAGCATTTTGCTGGGCCCAAGCTTTTTAAGTTCCAAACCCTGCAGCCCTCATGACAGACTTTGAAAGCCTGGCAAGACCTGCCTCTATGCACGCCCAACACATGTGAACGCCATGCGAAGCTCCAAAAACGCTACAACCGGCGAACCCTCAATCTCTAAAAGCAGCACATCGTCAGGTGCACCAAGAACTCAAACCGCCAAAGCCCTAAATCCATCAAGCTCCATTACAATCGAAAGCTTCAGAAGTTTCCGGGTTGGATCCGAAGTGTTCGAGTCGAATCACTACCTCTCTTGGGCTACGCAGGGTTTCGGCATTAAAGGTTTCGGATCATTTAGGGCTTAAATATTGCCGGGGGTGGTGTCTTTCAGCTTGAAAGTTGCGGTTGTGATGAGAAGAGCTCCCAGAAATTCAGGTTTAAGGTTTGGAGAAAAGAGAAGATAGAGCGCGAGTTTGAGATTGAGCTGTTCTATGATAATCTGAAGTCTGCGTTCTGGGCTTTCGAGCCGAAGTAGTTTGCCTAGTAAAGTGTTTAGATGATCCTGAAAAGTGGTAGCTTGGAAAAGACTGGTTGTTTCGGCTGGGCCCACCAGAAACAAGAAAAAACATTGCATCTACGAACTGCTGACCGAGAAACAGAGAGACCTTCAGAAGACGACATGACAACAGACGCTTATACAGGAAGCGTAGAACGATGACGATGACAGCGATGAGCATGATAGCCTGGTGGTAGCAATGCTCCATAGGTTTTAAAGCTCCAAATTAAGGGATGCGCATCAAAAAAAACTTTTTTTGCATCAAAAAAAACTTTTTTGAATCAAAAAAAAACTCAAAACTTTCCCTTTGTCACACAAGAAAAGAAGGGAGTATGGACGAAAGGACGGCAGGAAGGAAGGAAGGCAGGGAGGAAGGAAGGAAGGAAGGAAAGAAGGAAGGCGAGAAGAGAGAGG
>BGNK01001149.1:37931-125452 GCA_003297005.1 Symbiodinium sp. clade A Y106 | reverse complement strand
GGGGGGGGGCGCCTACTACTACTACTACGACTACGACTAGTACTGAAAGTTTTTTTTTGATGGGGACGAAATCTCCGGATTCTCCTAGGCTTGCCTGTAAACTGGTAGAGAAAGTTTTTTTTGACTGGGAAAAAAAGTTTTTTTGATTGGCTAAAAAGCTTTTTTTGATTTTTGAGGAAAGTTTTTTTGATGCAACAAGTTTTTTTTGATGGGTTTCCCCCAAATTAAGGGATGCATTTGTAGCAGTCCTGTGATGAGCTTCCTGGTAAGTCGACTCCTTCTTGATCGCCCTGTGTTTTCTTAACCCCTCATGTTTGTGCCTATCAAGCACACGTGCCTTTGACAACGCAGTACCTTGGCTTCTACGGATCCAAACATCCAATCATGACAGCCTGTCCCAAAGCCCGAAGTTGTGAAGCCCTGTTCCTAAAGGCCAGCATCGCAGACTAAAGACCCCGCTCTATCCGGAACTCGTCAGTTCGAACCCCAAGCCTTGTAGAACAAAGAGCTTCTGGATCCTAAGCCCGCCCGACATCCGACACTCTAAACTCTGAAGCTTTCTGGGTACAGACGCTTGGGAGCATTTGATGTTAAGGTGGGGGTGGTGAACAGTGGCTCAATGGAGGGCATGATTTCTAGGAGCGGAAGGTGTAGCCTTTCTGGTATATCCTCCCTCTGTGTCGAAGACGACAATCTCTGTCACCCTTAAGCTGTGTCCGTGTACGCGCTCGGCCTGCGCACTGAAGGCCGAGACTTGTTCCTGCCGCCCCTGCATTGGATATTGTCTTTTGTTAGAGAGTGGCAACGGGTAGCACTAGTCGTCCGACGACAACTAATACGGTCAGTAACAATGACAATAACTAAGTCTATGAGCGGGAAAAAGAGTGGATAGCAGCAGTAGTGATGGCGAGACAGCTTAGTTTCCCGTGAAATGGCTAGCCTTTTGTTGGCGATGCACGGCGAACACCTGCAGTGCTCGAGATCAAGTTTAAAGCCAGTGAAGAACCTCCTGTACTGTAGACCGCTCTACGACCAAAGCTCCTGGACTACTGGGGACTCTAAGCCGTACACACCTCGTACAAGAAGCCCGAGGACACAAAGCGAGCTGGTTTCCGCGGTGGAGGAACTGGGCTTTCTAGGCCACGGCACTCCCAGCACAAGCTAGAATCATCAGGGTTTTAGCGCGGGGCTTTGGGGAACGAATTCCTCGTATCATTAAAGGGGGACAACTGTTGAATTCCAGCCTGCAGCATCGCTTGTACCATGAGCATCCGTTTCATCATGATCATCATCATCGCCATTCGTGTGCAAACTCCTGTATTTCGTGACTCACTTTCTGTGTGAGCATTCAGGGCTCCATGTTATCTGCAAGACATGGTTTGATTGAAAAATACAGTATGAAACCTGCGGGTCAAAAGCCTTCCTAGAGGCCGTGAATTAGGCCGTGCATTGATCCTCTCTATGATCACCTAGTTCTACAATCGTTGTTTATTGTCCTTCTTTGGTTGTGTTTGGGGCCCGACGGTGTTTCGATACAGCTGGTCTTGTCCTGGACCCGAAGAACATGTTTCACTTATGCCCGCTCACAGAGCGGGCCATCTGTTGGAGCGAGGTTTGCTTGTACGCATGTACGTATGTATGTATGTATGTACTTATGTATGCATGTATGTATGTATGTATATATATATATACATATATATATATATATATATATGATCCCGGTTCGGCCGTCCCCCNTGCTGAGAGGGGTGGGGGCCGTTGGAGCTGCAGCTGGAGAAACGGCCAGGCGTCACAGACAAGGCCGGCATAGTACGCAAGCCCTACGCAAGCCATAAATCCTATAACGTAGCGCAGTATGCTCCTGCTTTTATTAACCTTTACCTAAACTTCAAACCCTACACCCAACCCTAAACCCCGCCTAAATGCAGGCTCCAAGCCTAAACCAGGCATAAACTGCCAACCCTAACGAACCTACACCCCAAACCCTCCCTAAGCCCTTGTCGACTTGAAGCCTTGTACCTTTTAACCCAAGACCCTAAACTCAAAACTCGAAAGCTTAAGCTAGACCCAAAACCCCAAAACCCCCACAACCACCCCACAGGGGGAAGAGGGAACCCACACTCCATCCCACAGGAGGGGGGGCATCCTGGACCATAGACCANGGGGGGGGAAGGGGGGGGCCGCGGAGCGCGTGTCCATATATATATATGTGTGTGTGCGCCTGTCTGTATTTATATATGTATATATATGTATATACATATATGGCATATGACATAAACACAAATATCAACAATCGAGATATGAGTGATCAAGGCACTGATGACACCAAAGTAGGCCTATGCGACAGGGCTTGGTTTGACTTGGGGGTGTTTCGTCAGATGCTCGCTGCATAGTTTAGATCATGCTCGACTGTGTTGGGGTTCGGGTCCCTTGCGTACAACTTAAATCCACAGCCTTTGATCCCGAAAAACAATATGTGCTCAGCAGGTCAGATGTGCTACTTCCACTTGCCGCAGAAGTCGCATGGACAGTCGCGGAATCACGGCTATGCTTTCATCGGTGTCGGGCTCAGTCGACAAACACGGGCGTGCCATAAGAATCTCCTGCGGTGACCGACAGATAAACGCTGAACCCTGAGAGCCGTCAACACAGGGCCCTGTAAGCGCTGTCAACTCCTCGAAGCCCTATGCACCAATCCTCAGTCCTGTTCCTTTATGAAAAGTAGTGCCTCTCCAAGCTCTTCGGAATTGTGAGAACCCCTCATGTTCACTTACCATTGATATTCTTGCGCCACGATTAGTACTAGTATTGTTTTCTGAATGTCTGTATAGCAATGATTATTGCGTGTGTGCCTTTGGCTTACACGGCGAGCCCCTCTTGACACCAAATTGGCCGCAATAAAATACCTTGAAAGCCTACACCGCCTAACCCGAGGTCTCAAAACTCCCTCAGTTGAGCTTGCCTAGACCTACGTAACACAAACCTGTTTCCGAACACTTTCCGAAACATATCCCAAAGTCGATGCCTCAGCCCTATTAGCCCTAAGCATTCAACGTGTGCTGAGGCTTCCTCACGCCTGAGGTTGCCGGTCGATTCCGAGATGCTATGACGGGCTGCTTGAGCTGAAGGGCTGGGCTGCGCTTGTGGCATTCGGGGCCTAAGGCTTGCAGTGTTGAGTTGTGGGGCAAGGCGGGCAAGGTTGACGATTCCCGGACTACCGTTCGGATTGTCGTATGTAAAGGTAAAGATTCATCAGGAAAACCTAGTTTAATGAGCAGGAATTTGCAGGTTGGGTATATCAGTTTTTCTCAAGTGTAGTCTTCGATTGCTTGTGTTCACGACACTCAAGCCTCCAAGCCAATGCTCAGGCCAAAGACTGGTAGTATGGAAGCTTGCATAAATGTCAATACTATTCGTTGTTCTGGTCCCATATCCAAATATGGAACAATACACCTAAACGCCGTACCCTAATTATCGTCTGGCGAGTCCGAGTTGCGAGAATGTAATTATCAGCAAGGCTCGTATAGTACACCGTAAATCCTGCTCGCTAAGCCCTGTGCATCTCACCCCAAGCCATGCAAGCCCCGAGTGCCGCCCAGGTTGTCAAAATCTGAGGATACAGTTTCAAGACGCGGCCGAGTCTCAAGCGAGTTATCGTTCGGCCCGCCCGAATCCAAAGCCAGGTTGAGGTATGGCAGCCAGGCGGCATTTGGTTTTGCGGGCTTCGGGTTTAGACAGTGGCCTTGTCCTCGGACTGTATTTGTGCGGGGGCCGATTCTGTATGCCCGGCAGTCGATCTTGTAACCCTACACTCTGAGCCCCATGAACCTGAAAGTAGGGTTCACGGGATCTCGGCGATTCAGCCATTTTTGAAACTGGGATTGACGGGCCAGGGCTCGCAGGGCCCAATGCTCTGGCGGCCTTAAAAGTTGGGAAAATCACGCTTCGTCGCTTCGTCATTCTTTTTCATCAGAGAAGAAGCATTGAGGAGGAGGACCTAAATTGTGAAACCTCCTAGATTCACGAGTCCCCAATCTTCCAGAAAGCCCAAATCCACTCCAAGGGAAAGTGCTGCTGGTAAGTCTTGAGCCTCCAGAAGGAGTTTAATCGTCAACGTCAGCGGAAAAAAGAGGGTTGAGGGTGATCAAGGAATTCTACAGTAGAGTCCTCTGATACCTACGCTAATTCCCCTGTGGTCCTCTGTCCTTAGAAGACTACACGAACCCGAACCCCGAAAACCTAAACCGTAATGCCAAATCCCCTAAAAACCTAAACCCGAAGCGCCCAAAGCCCGATAACCCGATCAACCTTTAAACCCGAAACCCCCACCCGGACCGGTTTCGCACTAAACTCCGGAGAACTGAGGCAGGAAGATCTGGAGGAGGCTGGGCCGGACATGCGCAGCCAAGCACTGGTCCCGAAATCCTGAGATCTAATATGGTTTTGGGCCCCATTATGCTGTAATTATATTAAGGAACCCCCTAAATAGTATGGGTAACTATTACTTTGAGATTTAAGACCTTGGGGCTCTTCAGGATTTAGAGAGCTTGGGGCTCCCGGAGTTGTGGTTGCGGTTTAGGTTCCCCCGAGCCCTGAGCTGTACCTGTGGGCGTTAAGCTTCGGGCTTTAGGGCTGAAGCTTTTGGTCTACCTAGACCTAATTACCTCTTAATGATGAGAAATTAAAGCCCTTTAAAGGGTACTTGGGGGGCCCTGGTATGGTTTCGGGTTTGCAACTTTCAGGGGTTTGCTTAGAGAAGTACTTCGGGTTTGGAAGAAGATCTGTTTCTACGTATCCAGACCCGGTATCGTGGTCCGGTGTCGTGCGTTCTTCAGATTCGGCCACTATCTCTAAAGCGGGCGATATAGATTTAGTGCCTGGAAGCTGATACGCCTGTTTCCCAACCTGAGAGCACGCGACGCCCTTTCATAGAACGAGCCCTGAAATCGAAACGCCCCATCTAAACCTTTCGATCCTATGCCCTGACGCACTTGAACCTTGAGCCTCAAGCCTTATAAACCCTGCAATGCGGGCCGCGTCCTTGCTAAGTAGGAGGCAAAAAAAGCCTTATCAATCTTAATCAATCTTAATCCCTGGCTCCTGAGCCTTCAACCTTCGACCACAAATCCTGAGCCGTAAACACTTACTTGTCGCTCGAAACCCAACCACTGGCGGCAAGGATCCAATCGACCGGCCACCTCAGGCCCCGATCTCGCGATTTCTTTAAGATGCTGGAGAAGTCGAAGAAAGCAGATGGTCTTTTTAAGTGAAACCCCCCCCATGGTTCTGTCCCCATAAAACCCTCTGGGGAAAACAAGCACTGATAAGAGGTTTACGGGTTTGGCGTGTAGGGCACCGGGGGTTCAGCCTGGGAGTTTCGGCTCTCTTGGCTTAGCAGCATGGATCCGGTTCTGTCGGGTCTGAATTAGGGTCCCAAGTTGTCCGACCATCCGACCCATCTACTCGCCTCGTGACCTGCCGATCAAAGAAGTTGGAACCTTTCGGCATGCCTGCAGGCAATCCTGTCTTCAGTTGTCTCTCCATCTGTGCGTACATATTGCACGCAAACACATAACACGCAGGCACGAAAGCCTTGGACGAAGATGCCCGTGCCGAGCACAGCAACCACAGGGTTTTGGGTTAGCTGCTCTTGCGAGGGGTTGTCACATTCCGCCGACCCACGGAAGCCATCCCACAACCAGTTTAGCATTCTACTTGGAGCATAAAGGGACTTGGTATGAAGGTCAGGGACTTGCGGTGATAAGTATGGCTCTAAGCTCACTAATCCGGCTTTAGGATACTTATCACTCTAAGCTTAAAGCCTTATATAGCTTAACATGCATACATGCATACATGCATACGTATATATATATATATCTATATACGCATATACGTTGCCCCGTTGTCCGACTGCGAACCGAGAGACCTCGCCTGGCTTGTCCGAGTTGTGGGAGCGTATAGGACCGATTTCATTACTACCCAGAGAGCCCAAAACCCCTTAGTTAAGGAATATGGCTTAAATTATAGAGGTCTTCATGTTCTGATTTCCGCTATATTCCTTATTTAAGGGGTATTGGGCTCTCTGGGTACGTCGCCAGATCCTCCAAGCAGGGCTCCAGCGTTGTCAGGTCTTGTCTTGATTCGGGGATCTTCAGCTCTTTGGAGAAGCTGTATCGGGCGGGAACTTCACGGCCGTGTCACGGCCCCAACATGGAATCCAGATATTCCCTAAATCCTAAACCGCAACCGCCTCTAACCCTAAATCCACAGCCAGCTGCAGCGCTTGCCAGAGTCCAAGACTAATAGCCGGAAGCCTCTGCCCAAGATCAAGCCCCAAACCGAAGCCCAAGAGCCTTTAAACCCTGAACCCCAGGTGAAGCCGTGATCCGAAGCCCTTCAGTCCCGAAGTACAATCCAGACCCAAGACTGTACAGCCAAGGGCGAGGGGTGCAAGGCACAAGCCCTGAACCCCAAGTTACAAGAACAAGCCCCAATCCCAGGTCAGAGAGGAGCCTCCCCCGCTTCGCATCTGGAAATGGGAGTACCTCGACGGTATCCTTGAGTTCAGAGCCCGCACCGCCGGTTTCGGGCCGATTCTTTACAACTTGAGGGAGGTTCCAGGTCCATGAAACTCTATGAATTCCGGCGGTATCCTTGGTAAGTCTGAGTCCTTCACGGTTTCAGGCTGCGCCATCCTGAATACTACCACAACACCCTGAGACATCGACAGCCTAAAGCAAACCCCTAAATCTCCAAATCCTAAACCCCTGAGCCTGAACCCGGATGCTCCTGACCCCTTTTTTTAAAGTCTGCGCAATGAAAAACCCCTGAACTTCTAAGCCCTCGGCGGTGAAGCTTTTTAGATAAGTGGAGGGCGGCCAGACTGCTAAGGCCACGGAGGTAGAACGCAAGCTATGTTTAAAGGTTTCCGCATGTTTAAAAGCCACAGGTTCACTATTGTAAGTAGACTTGGCGGCCCCGGGCCCGACGGCCAGGGAGGTAGTATACAACATCTGTTTAGACAATGAACCATCCGCAGGTTTTAAATTCGTCACCGTAGTTCCGGGCAGCGGCTGTTAGTTGGAGCTCCCGACTGTGGGTTGCGGGATCACTCGTTCGGTAGGGTTTAGGGCCCTGGAGGGCTTCAGGGTTCGAGTGTTTCGGGCTTAGGGCCTAGCGTAGCCTTAGACAAGGCAATGACGCAGAACACAAGGCATTGTGGTAACAGTGCATGGTAATGTCATTCGGTTCTTGTGTTGAGGGTGAAGGATTAAATGGGTAATGCCACTGGGCGCCCGGCGTCGACCATGGTTGCATTCTCGCTATGGTCCTCCGCATGTTGTGGGGCGGGAATCTGGCATCCTGCTGCCACCAAAGTCAAGTACTCATTTCGGCCTTCAAACCTCTCGAAGTCTCTCAAGTCTCGGCAACGCCACATTATTCTGCTCCCTGCCGTTCCAGGCGTGACTGAAAAATAAAACTTTCGTCGCAATCGTGCTCCCGCCACAGTGCCGTGCGTTTCTCGAGGTGATGCGTGGATGTGTGGTCGTGGGTTGAGAGGGTCAGGCCGCTGTAAGCTCTGGAATGCTGTAAGTTTTTTCGCAGTTGGGGTCCTGGTGGTATATTTGCCCCCAACCTCTTGTTCTGGAATCGGTCCCATGTCAATGTGGCTTTGTGTATCCGCAGCACCAGCCACCTTTCGCAGTGCCCTGCCCTACCTGAGGCTTGGGAACCAGACCTTGTCTGAACATGAAGGCCAGAAGGGCGGGGGTGCCGGAGGGATGCTGATTCCAAGTCAAGAATCGTTTCTAGGACAACGTGCTATGCTTCAAGACTTCAAGAACAGTGCCTACACGCTTCTCAGTTTTTCTGTTTCTGGGCTGCGCAGTTGATTGCGACTGTTCCAGGACGTGTTGTTTCAGGAGCCATAGCCTCAATCTGCTGTCTCTTCAACCCAACCCCGAGCCTTGCCGTGAGGTTTCGAGAACGACCCGGACATCTACAACGTCGTCGGCCGTATTAGCCTGTGACGGTGCCAACTTCATGCATGCCTCGTCTCGCGCCTGCTCGACGGTTTCCGGATATTCAACATGGGCCGAGTGCTCCAAACGGTAATCACACTAATTATACCCCCTACTCTCAACTTGAGTCGGAACTTCACCCGAGCCCCTGAAGAAAGAAACCCAAGCCCCCCGAAAGCCCTGCACCGCACCACCTGTGGGATGTGGGAGTCTGCCTTCGTGAGACCCACAAACCTCAAACTCCAAGAGCGTGAAAGCAGCCTTGAACAACCCCAAAAAATCTGAGAGAGTCGTAAAAAGCCCGGGGCATAGACAACAGAAAAGCGCCAGCCGCAAGTTCGGAGACCGGCGATCGGAAACTCGTGAGCAGCTCCGCGGGGAGGCATTGCAAGAGCGGTAGCGGTGATGGAGGACCAGAGTCAGCAGGGGTCCTTAGGGTCGGGGTTGATTGAGGTTCCAATAGAGTTTTCGGCTTTACGGTTTCAGTAGAGTTTAAGGCAAAGCGCGGATAGAAGTCTTTCCCGGTAGAGTCGCTGCAGACCGGATGCAAAAGGTAGAGTTTAAGGGAGGGCCAAGATTTTGGAAGGTTTTAGTGGTATTAGGAGTTTAGGATGTAGGCTTTCGAGATCAGGAAATGTGGGGTATAGAGCTGGTCTGGGACTACCTACTTCAAATTCGAATACCCTACTTCAGATTCTGTTTCCGGTCAGTGCCTCATGATGGGCGTGACTTGACAGTACAGGGTCCTTTCCTTCTTCGGTTTCATCGGATATAGCGCGCTTGCAGAAGTCATGTTGATCCGTTGTTCCTCGTACATTTGTTAGTATAAGAAGATATGATAGTACAGTAGAGCACGGCATGTGACGGAGCTTGATTTGATAATAGATCATGCCCAGACACATCGTAGTCTCTAGTTTCGGGTTGTAAGTGTGTGATAATGTTTGGACTGTAATTACTGGGTAGTCCTAGTTGCCCTAGTGAGATTTCAGCTGGAAGTTCTTAGTTCTGCCTGGCTTTCTAGCGGCCAGAAGGCACGTAATCACAGCCTTGCCACCGTGCTGACATTGGTTGCGGCTTCCAGCGGCTGCAGATTGGGCGTTATTTCCCGTCCAGCCGTCTGGCAGGTCGGATGTGATCAGGTGGGAACGGCGTAGGCGGCGTAGGTATTGTATCTCAACACAAGAGCTTCGGTTCCTTTGAACTTGCACGCATTCCCCGGAATCCTTTCGCTAAGTGCACTAGATTCAGATTCAGTCAGGCAAGGCAATTCATGATTCTTGAAGCAGTCTTGCTTGTTCTCGACTCTGGAGTCTCTGCAACAGAGTTATGTCGAAACCATGCTTATCCGCGGCTTCCGATGCGGAGCAACAGTACCCCTTAAGTAAATTTCCAAAGGTTATGCAAGCACTACAAGTGCATCGGCACGGCGCATTCATGGTAAGGATGCTTGTTAATTCTGGGGGACTCTATCTTAGGGTTCGGTATGGCCATGTCCTCTAGTGCCTGAAACGCCCATCGAGGGCCGGAGCTCTTGTTTCCCAAGTCAGAGCCATGGCCCGCTCACTGCATTTTGTGCCTTATAAGGATGGCACACCCCCGAACTATTATGCTGGCTCGGGCATGAGCTCGGCGTGTGAGTTGGACCGATAATATCACAGGGTTTAGGACCCAGTTGCTTCGACCCTGTATTCCCTTGTAAGGCTCAGGAAGTTCAGGAAACTCGGAGAAGTGCATGGAATTTGGTGCTGAGGGTGTAGAGTGTGTAGGAATTACAGGTTTCACTTGGTGCACAATCATAGCTAATGCAACATGGAGGTTGCATGCGACGGAGGGGATAGAGAGGATTCTGGGGATGCCGGGCTCATGACCAATGTTGATGCGCGCCGCACAGATTTGCCGGGTTCAACGACGAGCCCCAGCCAAAAGGCGTCGCTGGATGACAATTCCGTCGGGATACGTCGATACCTTTGACGGATATAGGAGTCACTCTATAACTCCTGACGAAGAAGATGAAAGCGTTAGGAAGAGGCTGTGTAACAGCATGAGTTTTGTGGAGTTCCTGTGAGTGGCTCATTCAACTTTTTGCCCGGCAGCCGCTGATGCAGTTTGCATCCGATGCTATCTCTGGGTTGCCGGCAAGGGCACAGGACGAAAGCAGACTCTGCGACTTAATCTGCGTGATCAGTATAGGACGAGCGTTTCCGCCCAAATTTTCGCGAGCTTTAGCTCCACACAGACACATGCTACATGATGCTACACAGGAACAATTCAACTCAAGCAGCAGAGTGAATCAGAAACTAATGTCATGTAAGTGGCCCAAACTACGGAATGCAACCGCAGGCGGTCTAACATACCTTCCCACGTGAGCCTTCAGTTTGGGCCGAATTCGAGGTAGTGGCAGCGATTCCGAGCAACATTCGAGACGAGGGTGGCGTGATAATAATCCGGCAATGCCCTCGCGGCAACCTGGCTTGTTTTCGTCCTGGACGTCTGCCTGTGTGCCTCGAAAGAGCCACCTTTGTTTCGCTAAGCTAGGATCCCATTTCCGCGAAATCCCCTTGAGAACCCAGGGGGCAAGACCAGGAGCAAGGGCAGAAACAAGACAGGAGCTAGAGCAAGAGCAGGAGCCGAACCGCAGCAGGAACTACAGCCAGAGCAGGAGCAAGCGCCGCAGCAGGAGCAGCAGCAGGATCCCCCAAAAGTTACCATGCGGACATCATAAAGCACTTGCAGAGTTTTTTGACGGAGTGCGGAGCGATTAATATTAAGGGCAGACGATTAATCACAAGCGGGTTTCGCAAACTGAGCCTACCCATATATCGGCCTCGAGCTCAACTCTTCGCTCGCCTCAGGATCTTATGGCCTATAGGCTCCGGCAACCACCCTGAACCTTATTCGTCGTCGTGAGAGCCGAGACCATACATTTCAAACCCCTTAAGCCGTGAAGCCCGAAACCCCTAAACCCCTAAGCCCCGGACGTTTCTAGGCACAGAGGTGAACCAGTTTGTGGTCTCTTTGCGTGCCAACAAATGGGGAGCTCGTGGAGTCTTTGGCGCCTTGGAGTTCCCCTAGTGCTGTTGCACTCAAGTCAGGGGAGATGAGCTTTTCGGGTTTAGGGTTAAGTTCAGGGCCCTGAACATTCAGGGTTTAGGCTCAAGTTAAGGGCCCTGGGCATTCAGGATGTAGTGTCAAGTAAGTTACTTCGGGGCGTGAGGGTTGAAGTTCTAGATTGCACTGGGGAGTCGGAGAGGCCCCAAGCCATTGGTCCCTTGAGCACCGAAGGGCCGACACTAGCACTGGCCATGATTTAGGTGTGGGCTCAGGGTTTTTAGAATGTTAGGGTTTATGCTTTCCCGTTTCGGCGCTAGCAAAGATACGGTCCTAGCAGCCATGGTGGTTGTTGGTAGACGAACAGCAAAAAAGCAACCAAAAGTGTTGTGGAGCGCCTCCAACCGCTACGCCGAAAATCTTGAACCTCCCTATATATCCCAGGCTTTAGGGTTTGCGGTCCCCTAAACCCTAAACAGGGGAAAAAACCCCAAGCACCATCAGGACAAAATTATCCCAGGGTACTCCGAGGAGCTGTCCAGAGAAAGGCCGCAGTGGAAGCGGGCTGACAAGCGCGTGCCCCGCTCGAAGCCCCGAGTCTAAGAACGTGATCGTTTCATACTAAGGGCCAAGGGTTTGATTCATGCCATTATGGGCGCTTGATAGGTGCACTAGGCCGGGTTTTGCACAGGCTTTGCAAGATTTATTTAGAAGTTATACAGGAGGATCCGAACATTTACGGCTTGCGTTTGGGAAACTCGATTCACTTGAACGCACATACCCTTGTTCATGCTTGGGTCTGGGATCGAATGTTTCTTGGTTTTGGGCATACCTCGAATTCTCATTGGTTTTGGAGTTAGGGCTTAGCGGGCTTAGCGCTAAGCTTCGGAGTTCAGCGCTGTAGGGTTTGTTGTATGAGAGTTTGGGATTCGAGGTTCGGAGTTCAATTCAATGTTGGTGAGCATTGCTCCAAGCCTTCATGCTTGAGTAAGGGTTTTGTTCCAGCCCCTGGGTTGCCTGAGCTTAGCCTTTTGGGTCTGTCGGTTGAGTGACTCCAAGAATTCGAAACCACCTAAACCTTAAACCCTACCAAGCTTTGGTTTGGCGTACCGTTTAGGACTGTAATGTAGGGATTCATAGGAGCTTAGTTCAGTATTTACATGGCACTTTCGAGGGGAACCATACTGTACCAGCGGTCGAAGGTGGCATGCCCGGCTTCTTTTGCGGAGTAGACTTGAAAGCTGTAGGGTTTCAGGGTTTGTCCTGGCGTTGACTGTATTGAGGCTTTAGGCTTTAGCATACAGTCCGGGGTAGTATAGAGCCTGGGCATGCGTGAGCTGCTAGTTGCAGCGGTCACCGGTCATGCTCGCCTCCACAAAGCTCTGGCGCGAACGTCTTTCCTTTCTCTGGATGGTGTGGTAGACTCAGGGGGACATCTGTGTTTCCGTTGCGTTTAATTTGAAGGTTGGCTCTTATTCACCTGGGGTCTTGGCATTTGGGGTTTGGAGATATAGCCGTCTTGAGAGGATTAGCTGTTTCATCAATGCGCCGGTTGTTCACCGCCTGAGCAGAAACAGCCGAACTCAAGCAAAAAGCCTGGGAAACTGGATTCGCGATGTCTGACAGCAAGGGCAAGGGCAGCAATCTCAAGAACTGGGTTGTCGCGGCCGAAGCGATAGCAATTGTATCCGCTCTACGGTAGCGATAACAACAGCACAAGACTCGAAAGCGTCGGACAAACCTGGCACGTGGCACACTCTTGTGCCTTTGTGCTTGGAGACCCCTGCATGCGGAAGAATTCCGCACCATCCACGAGACAGTGTGAATCCGGAAAAGCCCGAAACAGGAGCACACTGACATGGAGATTCCTGATCCTAACAGATGCCTCCAACATATAAAATGTAGCCAACACATGTATGTCACTGCACGTGTTTATGTATGTGATTGTATTTGCGTGTGTGTGTGCATGTAAGCATGTAGGCATTTGGTCATGCGTGCAGCTGCATGCATGTACTAATTCGGTATGTATGTGTATGTATGCATGTATGTATGTATGCATGCCGGGTATCTATTGCAATGTAATGACAGGTCATGTACTGTATGCATGCATGCATGCATGCATGCATGCATGGATGGATGGATGGATGGATGGATGGATGGATTGGTGGATGTACGTTTGTACATCTGTACATAACTACGTATGTACGTACGTCAGTCACACTGTTGCCCCTCGAAGGGACACGTAGCTGCAGGCATGGATAGATGTGGAAAGCTGCGTACGGTGTGCTTTGCAGTGTTACGCAGTAGCTCTGATGGCCGCTGACAGCCCGGAAGATGGTGCTTTGAACTTAGGTATGATGGAAGCACCAGTTAATGCTTTACTTTAGGTTAATGCGCCTGAGGTCAGAGTTGTCGTTCTGAAAGTCCAGTACCTCACCTGACTTGTTCGAGTGCGAGTGCTAAAATGTACGTACGTATGTATGTACGTTTTATATATGTATGTATGGATGTACGTACGTTTGTGCGTATGTACATACATATATATATATGTTTATATGTATATATTTGTTGCATGCCGGTGTGTATGTGTATGTCTGTCAGCTATGCATGTTTGCTATGCATGAGGAGTGCTGCGGTGTAGTGTGCTGTGCTGGGTTGCTGCCTTGTTTTTTGTTGTGTTGCGCTGTGCATTGTTGGAGTGAATTGTATTATATTGCATGTGCGTACGTGCACATGTGTGTGATTGTGGATGTGTGTGTGGGGCGTGGGGGCATGTATGTGTATATATGTGTGTTTATAATACATATATATATAATGCTTTATACATGCATGTATATTTGTATAGTGGATGTAGAAGCGAGAGAGAGAGAGAGTAGAGCGTAGAGGGGGCAGGGGAGAGGGGAGAGAGCAGATAGGGGCAGTGAAGGAGGGAGAGATGAAGGACGGAGAGCGCGAGAGAGAGAGAGAGAGAAACAGAGAAAGGAGACTAGCCGAGAGAGGGCGCAAGACAGGAGCGGGAGGGGGACACGGACACAGGGCAGTTATTTGGACACGCGTACATGGATACGGCCATGACAGAAGAAGCTCACTTCTAGAGTTTCATTTCAGGATCGAAACCCAAAAGGGGGCAGGGATCCAGTATTGACCCGTCTGTGTGTGTGTGCTACACCGTGCGTCGAAAGTCCGTCTCACTTGAAGCCATGTCAAGCGTTCAGTTGGCCGTGCGACGCAGAACGCACTCGTGTCTCAACCTGATCGGGAGCGCCAGGGCCAGGAAGCTTGGGGAAAGCCCGCTTTGAACCCGAAAGCACTGGACCCCGAAGCCCGACACAGCGAAGACCCGACTGCAAGCCCTACGGCTAGCCGAGGGTTACGAGGTTCCCTGGTCAAGGTTTTCAATAGGCGACCAGGCGTCCGCATCCTTTCTCGGATTTAAGGTTTTGGTGTCTATGTGGGTTCGGGGTTCAAGGCTATCATATGGAGTATGGAGCACAGAGTTTTGGGGTCCATGGGCTTTTGGTGTTTAAGGGTACTTAGAGGTTGACGGATTTCGAGTTACGTACTCTCACAGTAAGGCTTTTCAGCTCGCAGTCAGCCCAGCTCAGTCTAGTTTTGTAGCTAGGGGAAGCCGTGCAGTTTTCTTGTCGTTGTAGCACCCCGGCAGTGATGAGAAGTTGCACTGCTAACTTAAGTAGCCCCTCAAGGTCCCCCTCCCAAATCCAAAAGCCCTGTCTGCGGTTGAACGACGAGAGCTATAGTAGAATGTACCATAATATGCTATAGTGTGCTATCATTGGGATTTATAACAACAGACTTTAATATGCCACAATGTACTATAACATACTTAGTTTAATGATCTACTATCATATAATACATCATAGTACAACGAGCAGCCCGAAGAACCAGAGACTTGTTTTTTGAGAGACCGTATACGCCTTAAGTTAAGCCTCCAAACCCTCAGCCTTGCGCCACGCGCCCGGCGATCGCTGCGTCTATCCTTGCGGCCGAAAGCTTTCGGGATGTGGCAGCGCAACTGCATTCGGATTTAGAGCGGGCCAAGCTAAGCTAAGTATACCTAAACCCGAAACCCTAAACTCCCTAAACCCTAAAATAGAGTCTATTATGGTATGCTACAATTAGTATATCGGCCCCACGGCCCGAACCTGTCAGCGTCACCCGAGCATTCCTCCCTAAAGCCCTCAAACCAATGTCTCATGCGCTCTCAGACTCCACCCCCCGTCAACCCACCTGGAAGGGATTCCGCTGCTTGCTTTGGCTAGGGCCGGGGTTTGTCTGACATTTCGCCGACCGGGGCTTTCCCTAAACAGGCCAACAGCTTTATCCGTGAACCTTGCGCCCTTGGCTCCGCCGGCTACGGTTTAGAGATGTTTAGAGTTCAGGGTTTTCGCGCAGGCGTCGTGGAGTTCCCTGATGCGATCAAGCACCCACCTACCCATGATGTATTCTAGGCGTGCCTGCTACCTTAAAAGCAAAAAAGCCCATAACCTGATGACCCAAAGCCCAGCCTAAGCCGCCATCCTGAAATCGGAAGCCGTTGAAGAACAACCGCGCGCCATGTCCCAAAGCACTCGCACGCTCTTCGAATCGAGTGCCCCTTTCCTTGGGGTTGCTTGGGGTTGGAGAACCTGTTTTGGAGATGTTTTAGGCTTCGGGATGCTGGAGGTTGTGGAGACTTTCGTTTGTGGTGCTTGGGACTTTCGGGGGAGGAGGTCCGCAAGCCCAGAGACCGGACAAGTGCTGCTAGGGCCTCAGGCTTTAAGCACGAGACCGTGAATCTAAACTGTATACAGCCCTACAAACTTAAGCCTGGCTGCAACTACCAACAGTAGCACCTGAAGCTCCACTCTGGGCTCTGGCTATGCACTCTGCGGGAAGGCGTTCTGTTGAGGTCTCGAGGGCGCAGAGGTTCAGGATTGTCGGGCTCTGTTTGCTACTACGTACTTGAGGCATGTTTCAGGAGACCTCCTGTTGTTTTAAACCAAGGTTTTGGGGACTTTACCCCAACATGACGCTAACCTAACCTTAAGGAGTAAGGACCGTAAGGAGGGTACAAGGTTGAGGGTTCGCTATATAGGCATAGGGGATAAGCTAACAGCGCCGGGTTCTCCGGCTTCAGAGAGGGGCCTGATTTGTTGAAACGGTCTTTAGGCGAGCTTTATGGGTTTGCGGTGGCTGTAGGTTATCTAGTCATCGGCTGGTGAATTCTGGAGCTTCCATTGGCTATATACATGTTGTCATGATGCTCCCTTTAAAGTGGAAGGGGTCAACGTGTCATGGGAGGGCCAAGGTATGAACAAACAGCCTTACCAAACCCTGACATCTGCCTTATAAAGCCTGTTTAGAGCCCCTGTAAGACCCATGCAAAGGCCTTTGCAAGAAACCCTAACGCCCGCAGGTTATAAGGGTTAAGGCTGTTAAGGGTTCACGAATCTGAAAGAACTTTTTGTTTTAATGCTCGAGGTTTTCCGAGGCCCGGCAACCCAAGAGACATGGGCGCACAGACCGTTCTCTTAGTAGCTGAGTGGATACACTTTATACTTTTTGGGATAATATCACCCACTATAAAACTAAACGTGTGCACTTTTTGAGGCTTATGAACTCAGCAACTAAGTTTTAGAGGAGCTGGGATGCGCCTGCGATCGTCCCTTGTGGGGTTGAGGAGTTTACGGTGCTGGGCTTCAGAAGGTCTCAGACCTTGGGGTGTAGGGCTTTCGGGCTTCTTGGGGTTTGCGGTGTGGGCTTGAGGGCTTAAGGTTAAGCTGGGATGAGCTTGGCAACTCGGACTTCGCCTTTTCCTTGGATTCTTGTAAATCTGATGCAAAGCCGTTGCTCGGAGTTTATATCAGAGGTTGTGGTGTGCAGCTGAAGAACTAGAGTCTGCGAGAGAGAGGTATAGTGAGCATTGCGGATTCAAGGAGTTTTGGCAGCAGGGATTTCCAGTGCAACGTTCGGGGTTGAAAGGTGTTTAAACGCTAAGCTTGCAACCCGAAGCCCTAGCCGCCTTTCTCAGGGTTTTTTACACGAAAGACCTGGGCTTGCATGTTTGCTGCCCCCAAGGTTTCGGGTAGTACTGTATCCCCCTTGTATTCTGCGCAAAGGCTCTATTACACGATGCGCAGCACCATAGTCTACTTCTCAACAAACGTGTCTCCTATGGTCCTTATTGGGCACGACTTGTGTTGCCGCTCGCGGGGGTTGATGGCTTGGACTCTTCGCTTTTGGCTTTCGGGCATGTGGGCCCGCCGGGAATTGGGTCATGCCCAGAGCTGAGGGTTTGAGTTCAAAAGGCCCCGGCATGAAGCGGGAGGTCAGAGGATTGAGGCTTCAGCACCTAGAGTTGTGTGCAAGATTCAGTGTTACTTCGGCCAGTTTGGGTATGGGTTTGTTGCTGTTTCAGAGTGTTGGGTTAGAGTGGCGGGCTGTTGGGCAGTTTCAGCCCCAAACATGCGATTTTGTACAACTGAGCAGAGTGTGCCCCAATGTGCCCGACAGGAGAGAATAGGTACATTCGCTTTAGGACAGGTTCAGGAGAACAGATGGATGAAGATCACCCATTCTGGGACAGGTTTCGTGAAAAATGTTTGCTGTCCATGCTCACCGCGGAAAAGATGACACGATCTCAGTCCCGAAGGAAGCGCGAGTTCGGGGAAGAGTCTAACTCTGAATACATCTACCGGTGCCCCTGGAGTTTCGGGCATTTTTCAGCTGCATCTCTTCGTATACATGCTGAAGAGACTTGCAAAGAACAAACGAACATTGCAACAGCTGTAGAGAGAGACAGAGCAAGAGAGAAACACAGCGCGGGGCGGATACATGAATGTCGTTGCACATCACGCTTGGTTCGTTTATGATGTAATTACTTGCACCGGACTTCTCCGTCACCGTTGCCACCACAGTTTCTGCTGTCCGTGCTGCAGTCCTGTGCTTGCTTTTGTCGTCGTTGCTGTTTATGCCTCCAGTGTCATCTGCATGGGACGCGCCTGCATGCTGGCGAGGTTTGATGGCGGATTGGAGATTCATTCAGTTGTTACAGTTGTTGCTTAAGGCGGGCTTTCGGGGACTGAGCCGGAGTAGGTTTGCCGCCCATGATGAGGAGGGCACCGCCAAAATGCTGAATCGATGGGAAGTTTGGTGGCACAGACGCACCGGCTTTCAGCTCTGGTAAGGTTGAATTGGACAATCACTACCTTTAGCCAGTGTCCGGTGCGCCTGCCCCAAGATCGAAGGCTCCAAGGTCTCGCCACGCTCTGATTCTGAAAAGCCGTAAGAACGATTACTGCAAGCAGTTGTAGCTCCTACCTGCGTCTGTTGCTGTAGAAGTGCATTGCAGCCTCGTTTTATCCACGCATAGTTCCCTTATAAAATCCTTTTTGGAGGTTTTGTGGGCTTGAGATTCTCATAAGGGGTCATTATCGGCAATGCCGCAGCCGACTACTTGGCTTCAAATCATAGCTGCCATACCTCTTGTGGTTCTTACAAGTGGGTGTTTGTACATCTGACCATAAGGTCTCCAGTGTAAGGAACTTCTTCCACCCTTACATGTTAAATGGAAGCCAGAAACTCAGGGCAGCAGGTTTCCAGTGTATTCAGAGAATAGATCCGAAAATGCCCGAAAAGACCCGACAACGCGAGTTACCGGCTTTGATGAGTTGTGGTGTTGAGTAGCCTATTTAGGGGATGTTGTAGGTGTCTCTTGCTGTGTTTGAGATGACCTGAGGCCTAGCGGCCCAAACCGGGTTCAGGATTCAGGGAATTGTGGTTCGGGTTGAATGATTGTCATGCGGGCCACGTGTGGTTTGGATTCAAGACTTGGGCGCTGAAGTTGGGCCCTTTTTGACTTCAAAGGATGAAGCGAAGGAAGGCCACCCACATCAAGAATTGTTCCCGTGAACTTGCAAATTCGCAGCACTTAGCTGATTTGGTGCTGGTATGTACTGCCTGAAGCTCCAAGCCCCTAAACTTATAAGACGTGAAGTGCGTGAAGAGCTTACATTCAGAGACCTACAAAATGCACGTGCACGTTCTGAGGACGTGCTGTTGGTGGCACTGCCCTGTACTTCTCCGATCGGTAAGTTCTCTCGATGAAGCCTTGCGGGTATAGGCACAGATAAGTCAAGACTTTCTGATTCTGGATTGTATCGCAGGTTTTCTTATCCATCGCTGCAGGTTTTCTAAGGTTTACAAAATAGGAGTCGCCGTCGGAACTAGTAACTAGTCGCTGTTAGAAGTACCGACAGTAGCAGCCGCAGCCTCTGCTGTTGAGTCTATTGCTGCGACTGCCCACGTGAACTTCCCGACTCCAAAGGGCTCTGCTTGCTATTCATTACTCCGACGGCCCAAGTACCTACGTGTGTAGTATGCAGCTAGACTCAACAGGTACCAAATTGAATAGCGCAAATTTTTTGGAGGCAACATACATACCCGATCTCCCATAGCCTGGGCGCCACTCCAAGCCCGAAGCCCGACACCTCATACTTTCCGCAGCAATGAGTGTGACATTTACGATGGGTAGCTAGGTCAACTGACAGATCTTCATCCACGTTCACAGATTTGTTGCTGCTTATGGGTGCGATGACGACCTATTATTCTTTGCAATGGCAAGCAAGATATGTGATTTTTCGGAATGGTGCTGAGGCCGCTGGTCGTCATTGCCCTTCTTGGGATATGGAAGTGTCTCCCGATATGCTTCTGGTTGTACCGATATGCCCAGGGTATGCTCATGTCTGGGATAAAACATGTGGCCAGCTGCTACCGGACACGTGCAGTGACGGTTCGTAACGCATTGTGTACAAAGCCTTACTTACCTTCACCCTAGACACCGAGCAACAATCGCCCCAGCAACGGGTGACATATGCGAAGGCCAAGAATTCCACGCACTCACGCATCATGTCGTTTGGCTGCATGTCCTAATACACTCGATACGCGTTTTACGGCAAAGCCTTGTAGCTGCTTGTATGTGATTACATGCCGGACGAACATGGTAAATGGAGAAGCAGGGTATCCACACCTATGCTGAGCGCTGCTTGTGTGATCGGCGCCGAGTTACTATATAGTAGAGGGCATGAGTTGCTTGTACAAGAGATTGACAGTATTCCCCAGACAATCTGGGGTTACTGTAGCTGCCTTGCGCCGATCCTGCTGAGCATATCTGCAGCTGCTTGACGAATGGGTGCTGAGCTGCAGGCAGGTTTTCTACGGATGCCGCTGCGAGGTGCAAGTTCAGCTGTCGTTCCGAGGTCTTCCAGCTGTGAGGGGCAGGGGCAGGACAGTCACTCGTGTTCGACATCTACTACCGCTCCTTAGCTTCACCCCCTTGAAAGCTCAGCTCTGAGTATTTCACCCGAAATCGACAGCGATGGGACCCAATGTGACCCGACAGGTTCTAAAGCCTAGACCCAGGTTGCATTATACGGGCACGATCAAGAACGGATATCGAGACATGGCATCGCTGTTCAATGTGTTCCCAAAGCTCAACTTTGCAACTTTCGGCGCTCTCATAAGGTCGTCCTATTCGGAAAGTTTGAAGAGTTTCAGCCCATGAGTACTTTAGAGTCTTTAGAGTAAGCTTCTGGTTTTGTGCAACAAGGAGGCCATGGCTGCTCTCGGCTGGAGCTCTATAAGTCCCGGTATGCCCTTATACCCCAAACACCAGTCTAATTATGAATACGGCACCTGTACGACGCATAATTGTCTCCTCCAGACATGGCTTCGCTCGGCCCAAGTTGGATAATTCTGCTTCGTCTGGAACATACTGACAGACAGATTGATATACGAGGGCTTGAGGCTTAGGTCTTGGGTCGTGCATCCCTGTAGCTTTGAGTCTTTTGCACATTCTAGTCCAGGCCCCCGTCCCTCTGCATTGGAATGGGTCATGTGGCGCCAATCGCAACGACGAGGATTGTTGGATGTAGGCTGAAGGAGGTAGTGAAGTCCCCCAATTTCTTAACCTGCTCATCCCTGCTGCACAATGACTGCATTGTTTCGAGAAATGCCAAGTGTGTAATCTGCGCACAAGCAGCTTTTTGCTTGCAGCATACGCGTGTGTGCATGTGTGTGGGGGTATATCTAGATCCAGATTTGTATTAGTTCTACATCTACATCTAGACCTCTAATCTATAACCTGTTTATTTATGTATATCTTCGTTTGCATATATATATATATACATATATATACACTATATCTACACACATAATATGTGTGTATATATGTATATGTCTATGTACGTATGTATACATATATCTATATCTGTATTTATATTCTATATATAACTGATGAGTGACATGCGCATATACATAAATGAGTTTGAAGGGTGTGCATATACCTGTAACACGATGCAAATGAATGTGTGTATGTATGCATGCATTCATGCATGCATGTGTGAGTGCATGCATGTATGCATGTGGGTATGTATGTATGTATGTTTGTACGTATGTATGTATGTATGTAGGTAACTGTGTATGTATGTATGTACTCATGATCATGTGTATATGTATATATGATTATATATGTATATGCATGTGTACAGGATAGCACTTGTGTCTATTATATTCGTTTCTTCGTTCGTTCGTTCATTCATTCATTCTTTCTTTCGTTGATTCGTTCATCCGTTCGTTCGTTCATTCATTCATTCATTCAATCATGTACTCATTGGTTCATCTATTTATTTGTTTGTATGTGTACACATGAAATTCAACGGAGTACAACAGCACATAGCAGGTTCGACAATTCGAGCGATGTAATACACCGCGTCCAGCCTGATATGCATGCACGGTGAGCTGACAAGTTCTTCGTCGTTTTACGGTGCCTTCGGCCACGGGCCTCTCTTGAGCTGTTTTGCCTTTGCAGTGATACTTCGGGGAAGCCGTGGTCATCTACTCTGCTAAGTCTCCCTTGGCAGGGCGGCAAGGCACTCTGCGCCTCACGAGCATTTTAGTCCACAGCTGCACACTCACACGCCCAAATAGACACACACACACACACACCCGCACACCCGCACACACACTCACTCACTCACTCACTCACACACTCACACACACACACCGGCAGACAGCCAAACGGCCATCCTGCCAGACAAACACGCACACATAGGTATCTATATATATATATATATATATACATATATACATATTCATTATATATATATATATATATATGCACATCAGCTTGTTTGTTGTATACGTATGTGCATGTGTATGCACACACACATATGTATATATATATATATGTATATGTATACATGTACCTATACATGCACATACACACACATATATAAGCATATACATATATATATATATATATATATATATTATATACATATATATATATACACTCAAACTTTCGTGCCGTGCACATGGACTAAGACAGCGATGGATACCCAAAACCCGCAAACCCTAAGAAACCGAGATCGAAATAAACACAGCAGCGAGAAACACAGCACTCAAACGCACAACATGCACACACTTAAAGATCACATATTGCAATTTAAACAACATTGTGAATGCATTCATGCTAGGTGTTCTCACAATGTCGGCTGGGAAACCCATGACTGCCGGCTGCAAACATGCGCAAGGGATACTGTAATCCTTCGCACATGGGCGGCTCCCTAAACTTGGCACAGCCTCTCAATCCTTGACCACAAGGAGAAAGCTCTTGTCTGCATCCATGTACCAGGACCGTCCACACACGCGCAAACAAACAAACAAACAAACAAACAAACACACAAACAAGCAAACAAACAAACACTTAAACATTTGACTTTGGCGCTTTGCCCAGTCAGAGCTAAAGTGAGCACAAGCATGCAGAAGTCACAAACAAACAAACAAACAGACACAGCCACCAAACAAGCAACACACATACATAGATACATACATACATACATAATTACAAAATTACATGTATACATACATACATATATATATGTATGTACGCTGTACACCCCCAGGGGACAGTGTTTCCTCCACCAGCCTCACTGATGGAAGATGCTTGCCATACAACGTTTCAACGATCTGCGGCTCTGTGAAAGCAATGTAGACTTTCACGAGACTTGTTGCGCCGCCTGTCTTCAGATTGCATGCTCGCAAAAATGTGGGAGTGACACAGATAATCTTGCACACAACAGTGTAGTGTGTTTAAGTGTAGCTGCCCAGCGTTTAGCTATAGCCTGTACCCAGCTCACTGGTTGCAAGCCTTGGGATCTGCGGAAGCCTTTCACCGGGCTGCAGGTTCTTGAAGTGTGACAGTTTGTGTCCGGCAATCGAGTTTACCGGCTCTGGTGCTTTCTAACCCCAGCCCTCGTGCGCCATGCCCGATGCGGCACTGGACGAGGAAGATGAGCTCAACTTCCAAAAATGGTCGTCGCTCGGCTATTGGTTCCGTTAGAGGGCCATGGTGGGATTTCATGGGACCTATAGGCCACTGTGTTAGACATCGGTTTTGTCGAGTCCTGCTGAGTCTGAGTACGGCGTCTTGCTCAGGGCACTTCGGATAGAAGCATGAACCATTTTCGCTTGCGATCGTTCTGGGAAAGAGCAGGCTAGATGTGAGGATTCGGACTTCGCTTGAGGAGAAGTGCATTAAAATGTAATTGCCATAGAAGCTTGGGTTTGCTGTTTGCGTTGCCTTGCACTCTTCACTTCCTAAAGTCCGGCAGGCTGAACTTTCCAACGCTAAGCACCCTAGTTGCAGGGCGTTGGTACTTCGGGTCGTACAACCTGCCACAACTCCACACGCTGGCATCCTACGGGAACCCACTAGGTCACTAGGCTTCAGCTCAAGCCTGACCCTCTCTAGTTAGGGCTTTGGGGCGTTTTATATTTTTCCTTATTGGGCTTAAGAGGATCTATTTTTCAAAGGCCTTAAAAGCCCCACCTAGCTTTTCTGTCCTCTTCTGGAAACCTAAAGTTCGGAACCAATGCCCAAGGTGGAATCCGTTGGTTTGTTATGTCAATCCTTGCTAGTGTTTTAAGTTTTTGGGCGTCGTGATTTTGTGCAGAAAAGCCACTGACATTCCAGCATAGTCCGTTTAGCACTGTCGTTTGGCAGTGTCCGAGTTGCGAGATCGTACAGTTCCGATCTGCCCAAGCCTGCAAGGCCCGACCGAGTATTTATCCTGACTAAAGTATCCTAAACATTCTGAAATACTCTAAACCTCAGAGGTTCGGGCCGGATGAGGGGGGGGCAGAGCGGTGTTCACGTTAGCTCTTGGGCATCAGGGCTTGGGGTCGGCCTCAGGTTGGAAAGCGGCGTTCGGAACTAGTACTGTTTTTTCAGGGCATCAGGGCTAATGTTGTAGGTTTAGATCTTGACTGTGGCTTGATGCGTGTGTGTGTGGGGTCCTCTTCAGGTGTTTCTTGGGAAGCGCTTCGTTGAAACCTTTCCAAGCAGCGTTGGGGCTCGAGATTTCGAGCTGTTCATAAACCCTGCCAGTGTCTAGTCCTTGGGGCCCCAATTTAATCCCTACTCGCTCCAATCACTACCCTCACACTCCAAAGCCTTAGCTCGGGGGAGCATACAAAGATATAGAAGATAATCAGGGAGAGCGAGAGAGAGAGAGAGATATATATATATGGGTAGGTAGTCATTCCCCCACCCCTGCATTTTTGTAACTTCGCTCTTCTGTTCTCAATTCTGCTATCTGGTTTCGAAACTCGTGTCTGTTTCGAAACCGATCCGTAGGAGGCCCCAGCCCAACCCAGTAACCCATTAACCCAATGATGTGCCCAACCCATTAACCCATTAACCCAATGATTTGCCCAAGTGGGGACCCAACCCATTAACCCATTAACCCAGTGATGTGCCCAACCCATTAACCCATTAGCCCAACCATTCTGGCCAAATGAATTTGCATTAACCCATTAACCCATTAACCCAATGATGTGCCCAACCCATTAACCCATTAACCCACTCATTCTGGCCAAATGAATTTGCATTAACCCATTAACCCAATGATTTGCCCAAGTGGGAATGGGCTCTACTCCCAAATTCACTTGGCCAGAATGATTGGATTAATGGGTTAATGGGTTAATGCAAATTCATTTGGCCAGAATGATTGGGTTAATGGGTTAATGCCTCCTAAGTCCATTTGGCCAGAATCTGAATCATTGGGTTAATGGGTGAATGGGTTGGGGCCTCCTAAGTCCACTAGGCCAGATGAATGGGTCAATGGGTTAATGGGTTACCGGGTTGCAGCGGTGGCAGGCGCGTGTTTCGAACCATACGTTGTGTTTCGAAACACACGCCTGCCTATACCCCACTACAGGTTAAATACTACGTAAATAACAGTTGTTTCACAGTGCGATCTATATCCATATATATATATAAGTATGGTCAGACCTCTGGCGTAACGAGTATGAGAACTGACAGCACGACACATTGATGCCCGCTTCGGTTCACCAAGTCGTCAAGAGTCAAAGCGCCGAAAGCAAGCAGGATCCTTAGTTCATGATGTATTCCATTATATCATATTGAACTATGTGGTCTTTTCTTACATATTGTTCAAGATATGTTATTGTCCCCTATCCCACAGTTGCTGAAGATTTTGCAAATGCATACAACAGTGTGATACTATGTACCATCTATATACTTTCGACTATATACGAAGCCGAACTGGAATCTACTGTAGACTATGCTGTCGGCTCTAGACATCTCTAGACTATACTACAGACCAATATTGCAGACTACTATCGACCATAAGACTATACTACAGACTATATTGCAAACTATACTGTAGACCATAGACGTTACTCTAGGATGTACTATATGCTATACTACAGACTATACTATGAGCTCGAGGGAACACTACAATACGTACTATGTCATGTACTATGCTCTATAGTATACCATGTACTATGCTATATTCTAGACTGTATACTACATTGTATACTACACTAACGTTTACAGTTTACTATACTCATAAAGGGTGTCATATGTGAAGTTCTGGTACCAATTGCATATTACATAGTTAACATAACACCTAAGCCCACGAAATGATATTCTACCATGCTGTGTCATATGTTAGTCTGCTACTGGTATCATATTATTGCAAACATTGTGTTGTACTGTCTTTGTTGCTGCATGAGTTATTTTGAGTTAGACATAGATCATAATGGATCATACAACATGAGAGTATACTACACATGTTAACGAAAGCTTGGTCAGATATTAGATCGTCTCACCCTATACCGTGTCATATCATCTCACAATAAGTTGCGCCATGTTGAACATTTTGGTATGGTTAATTATGATTCTTGACATTCTCATACTGGCAGATAATAGGTTAGGACATACCGCGCTATATCTGATGGTATTAGACTGTATTTTGTCACGTAGAGCATGCATCTGGTTGTCGGTTACCTTATTTTTGCATATTTCATCACATCAAAATGTTTACTGTACCATGCCAGCTTAACTCATGTTGTATTGGAGCATAACATGTTCTATCATGGGTTATGCTATATGGTACTTTACGACACGATACTATACCAGTGTAAAGCATGATCTGTTACATCATGGTTTTTGCAAAAAACTGAAAAATAATGTGATATGATGTATTATGTCATTCTGAAAAATGCTGTACTCTATCATGGTAAGTCACATTCCGTCTCATTTCGTTGTGTTGCAGGATACTACACATGTTCAAGATATTGTATGTTATATATTCTGGACCGTGTATGTACCGTACTTCTGTCATGTGTATTGAAATATATGGGTTTATGCCACACTTCGCGGTATGTGGCATGACTAGGGTCAGTACATCCTCCGCGCTGTATTGTATTGGGCGCAATACCGAAGATGCTGAAATGTAGGGGTGAGGGGAATGACCACGCGTCCATATATACAAATATATATATATATATATATATGCATGTATATATATATATATACTTGTATATATATATATATATAAGTGTATATATATATATGTATGTATGTATGTATGTGTACATATTTCTTTCTTTTAAATATATACATCTAGATCCAAGCCACATCTTTCAGGGGCACCTCCGAGAGGCGACTGAAAATGGCGACTGGGCTTTAGGTTTTTTTGCGGCTTAGGGTTAGGGATTCAGAGTTTAGGGTTTAGGGTTAGGGATTCAGAGTTTAGGGTTTAGGGTTTAGGGTTGGGGATTCAGAGTTTAGGGGTTATAAGAGGTTAGGGATTGCAGGATTTAGAGTTGGGGATTTGGAGTTTAGGGGTTATAAGAGGTTAGTGATTGTAGGGTTTAGGGCTTCAGTGTTACAGGATTGAGCGTTTAGGGCTTCAGATTGTTGAAGGGTTTTGGGGTAGTGGCTTGGTGTTCAGGGTTTTAGGGTTTAGGGTTCAGAGTTTGAAGAGGGTCAAGATTTTGGGGGAAGGGTCTCTAGGTTTCGGAGATTGCGTCTTGTGGTTGTTAGGATTTCCGGGGAAGAGCATCTCAACCTGCAGCCCTAGATCCCGAAATGCAATGAAGGATCCCCCAACTTCTAGCATCACAGTGCGCAGCTCCGAGCATTAGGCTCAGGACTGCGGATGGGACCAAATTTGGTGAACGGCGCCCTGCACCCGTAACCCTGACGTGGTCAGGCTCCTGCACTGATCGAATCACACGTTGCCAGAAGAGGGAACTACACTGAAGAGTTCAAATAATAGTAGTAGTAATAATAGTAATAATAATAGTAATAGTAGTAATAGTAATAATAGTAATAATAGTAGTAATAGTAATAAGCAACTCTTCCAAGTACGGGCCAGGGCTCCTCGAGCTAGAGAGCCGCTAATATCCAGGAGCAAAGGGGGATGGGGTGGAGGCAAAGCTCTGTATCCAGAGCACACCCTCAAACGCACACCCGTGAGCCCTTATAGGGGCACTAAAGCCTAAACCCTCTGAGCCCCCGAATTCGTATGGAAGCCCTAAACCAAAAATGTCGAAACACGAACTCTCTTCCTGTCTCTGTGATCGTGGGAGAATGAGAGAATGGAGAACGGATAAATGCTGCCCTCACCTGCATGGATGCAAACATGCGGTTTGCCTGTGTCATGGATGGAGACTGAGATGGTGAAGTGTCGGATGTCTGAGTGTACCACCTCCCGCTTCATCCCTCGTACTGAGGGATTTGAAGAACGAGTGTGATCTGATGAAGTTCGTCACTACCACCTTTTCAAGATCAGCGAAAGACCTGACAAGTCAGCCTTATCCGACGAGGGGTTGAGGTATCTACCGACTATCGACCCTGCCATGCGTTCTTGGCCTTGCGAAGTAGGAGGCAAATCCTATGACCGCTAGCCTCTACCCTACAATATACCCTCAAACGAAAATCAGCCACCAAGGCAAAGGCCATGATACGAGACATCTCGGTGAGCCTCCGCCCTTGGGCCGGTTTCAGGCTTCCGCACAAAAGCCGTCGGTTTCGGGTTCTTCGGATTCTGGGGCGGGATCGTAGGCTTTTGGGGTTTTGTGAGACTTTGGAGTCTGGGCTTTTTTTTTGAAGAAAAGCCTACCAACATCCATGCAGTTTACCTGATCTTAGTATGCTTTAAGTCTGGGATGTCCGGGTTTGGGGATTTCAAGGGCAGTTCAGTGTCCAGGCGTGCGCATTTCGTGACGTCTCGTTGGCGGAGGTTTACATAACATGCGGACTTGGGGGCTAGCCATTTAGTTAGGGGCCTGGGGGCTGAGGGGTGTGGGGTTAAGCTGCTCCTTTGGCTGCATACTGGACCCTTAGCTCACATCGGGGCCTTCATGCAAACATCAGGTTTCGAGCTTAAAGGACTTGGGTTTGACAATGGAGCCTCATGGCACGAAACTCCCCCCACCCCGCACGCGCGAAGCGTTCGAATCGAAGGGCCCGGTCCTGTCTCTCCCGGCCCTACACACTGAACCCCAAGTCCTTTTGTAGCCAAGGTGAGAATCTGCGACTGGAATCTTTGGACGCAGATGCGGGGCTAGACCAGGTGATACGCAGCGCGGCGATGAAAACTGAAGGGAAATGAGCCAGTTTTTTTCGGGTTTAGGGTACCCCCCCCCCCGCCCGCACCAAGCTCCCAACACCNAGGGGATAGGGCGATGAGCGGGCAGACACGGAAGCGGGTTAGAAAAAATAAGGGGAATGAGCCAGTTTTTTTCGGGTTTAGGATGCCCCCCCCCCCGCCCGCACCAAGCTCCCAACACCTTGAGATGTTGATGGCAGATGGGCAGTAGTTATGCCAGGTTTCGGAAGATCCAATTTGTAGAACCCTCAGTCAACCCTACAGCATCCTGCTTGACCTACAGTTGTTTTGTTGCAAACTTTGGGAAACTCTGTACAATATCCTCAACTCCCCAAGAGCGACAGGCAGCATTAGCAACCCTTGTGTAGCTGTATGGCAGTTTTCCCTCGGCTCCAGACTCCTGCGTCTTTGACCGCAGGTATTGAGCATTGAGATTCCAGGATTCACAGGTCCAGGCTTTATGGATTTTAGGTTTAGGGTTCATTCAGGGTTTAAGCTTTGGGCCCAGAGAGTGTGTGCTGTCTTGAAACTGCAAAGCCCCGGCTCTCGGTGAATCGACAGAACCAGAAGCGTCGGTGTCTCCAACTCTTCCCTGTATCGAGTGCCACAAAAGTCCATAGCCGCTGAAAATATAGAGGCCGCAGAAGCCAGAATCCGCAGATGACCAGATCAGTTGAAAGATTGTAGCATCAAAAGTTCCAACACGAATGAATCATAGCCAACAGCTTGCTGTCATTGCCCTAGGTTGCGGAAAAACATGTTGCGTTTCCTTCCAGGCCTGCCAAGTTCTTTGCCTTACAACAGACTTTGAGGCGAACAGAAGCAGTAGAAGAAGACGCCAAGCTGCTAAACCCTGCCCTACATCCTAGCCCGCACGCCCCTATATAAAGCCTAAACCCTGCGGAAGCCTCTGAAAAGGCTAAATCTTACATCGTCAAATCCTGAACCCTGAAGCCTCCCAGGGTATCCATAGAGGCCTGAACCATCAGCACTAATGTTGCCGTTCCGTCCCTATAGGTTTACACTACACGATGGTAAACCTCAAATCCATCGTCTTATCGCTAAGGCCCCTGTACTGAACCCTTAAGCTCCCAAGCCTGCGCACCTCCGAGGCGAGCAGAAGCAGAAGAAGGAGAGAGTCTACACTTCGTGTCGCGAGCATCAGAACGTGATAGACACTTCATACAGCTGTGCCTTATCTCAGACGATTGAGGGCTCAGGGATGAGGGTTTAGGGCCTTAGGGGTTGAGAGTTGAGCTTGGAGCGCTGAGTTCAAGTTCTTCAATTAAGAAGAAGACAGTGGAAGTGAAGTGAACGCGAATGACTGTTGCAAAGCTCCTTTTACAGGTCAGGCAACCAAACTCTACGCCCAACTTCGGGGTCGACCAACTAGATTCCCGGACCTTCTAACCGCAATTCCTTGAAGCAAGATAAATTCAAGCGGGATCTAAATTATAGGGAGGGGTCCACACAAGAAGATGTGACCAATCTACATGGCTCCACGAAGTACGGCACTCGGGGGCAGCCTCAAGAAGCAGTACTGCTACATTTGTTTGTCGTAGTGCAATGTGACCCGCCAAGAAGTATCAGCCTATGCAGGCCCCAAGGGGCTTGTGACAGTTTCGAAGCCGTTCTGAGCTCTAGTCTCGCACTACCCCGAACTACAGACTGCCCCTCCGCAACCTGCAGCGACAAAACTGCATGCAAGACAAAGAAAGACAAAACATTGCAATGCCCCGAATCTGAAAACCACACGAATCCCTGAACCCAACACCCTGAACCCCAAAAACACCCTCGGCCTGAGGGTTTGGGGCTTGGGCTTGCTTCAGCAGTAAGCTTTTGCCTTTAAAGGCCACAGACCAGTAGGCTGTGCCCCATTTAAGCAAGTGTCGACCATTATCACCTCTCCCACCTCCCGGAACAAAATCAAGCTCTAACAACACCAATGTTGCTCCCTTTATTTACAGGCAATATCTTCCCAACCGCTAAGGGAAATGAGGCAGTTTCAGAGCCGAGCCTGAGCACTCTCGCCGGTAGATTCACAAAAAAACATAAAGCCAAAAAAGACAGCGTAAACCCTGAAGCCCTAGAGCCCTATAACCCTAAAGCTTCAACCCTAAGGCCCTCAGAGTTACTTTGATCTCTGAGGCTTGCAGGACATGGCTAGAGCTTCTAAGCAGACGGTTGACAGCATCACGCAGCTGACGCATCAGCGCCTCGGCCAAGAGACGACAGGCTTCGGGGTCAGGTTGGTTTCGAGTTCTTAGGGTCATTGGTTTCTTAGAGGTTTAGGGACCCTAAGCAGTGCTGGGGATGCCAAGCAGCCTCTCGGGAGTTTACCTGACACGAAAAACTCTCAGCTACAAGCGAAGACAAGTTTCGGGTCAAACTTAGGAGTCGTTTTTGGTCGTGGGTTTGAGCCGGTTTTGGGGTTAGGGATTAGGGTCAAAGTCAAAGCTGCGGGTAGTTCAGACAGTCCTATTTGCTGCGGTTCCCTACTGTTCTTTTAGGTGGGGAACCCCCCACCCTCCCTGACCCCCGGTTTGATTGTTTACGAAGGTCTTTTAAAGAGGGCACGAGGTCGAACTTGGGATTCCTAATGTTTGCGAAACCTTCAACCCTAACAGAGTCCAAACCAAAGGTAATAGTATCAGGTCTCTCGACCCAGGATCGTGCCACGGTGTCAGTGATTCGAGGCGTCGTATTCGATCTACGTAGGTTTTTCGTATTTAGAGTTTGGAGCTTTTGGCTTTTAGGGTGAAGGGTTTGTGGTATGAAGTTGAGGGCTACAGGCGTGGGTTTGTAAGTTTAAAGGTTTACGGCCTAGAAGTTTTCTGGCTCAGCTGAAGGCTTGGCATTCAAGAGTGTTGGTACTGGGGTTGAGGTTCCTGGGCTGAAGGATTCGAGGTTCAGATTCTTAGAGTCAGGGTCTTCACTTCAGCGTTTTGAGGTTCAGAGTTTCAGGTGTTTCAGGTTTAAATTTCATTACAGCTTATGGCTTCAGGGCCCGAGACTAGTCGGCCCCATGCTTCCTCGAGGCGGTATCGTGGAACTGCCAACATCCAGATCAACGATGTGCGGCAAGAGTCAGAGCCTAAGACGATCAGGGGCGGAGATGAAACCTCATGTCTTCATGCGCACATCAGCAGAGACAAGTCTCTGTAAGCCTCAGAATCCCAAGGCCAGAACCCCGAACCTTAACCTGTAAACCCAGACCCAGAACCGTCATTACCCTAAACCTCAAACAAAAATCCTAAGCCCCACGCCTCTCAACCCAAAGCCCTTGGCCCGAGGTCCTGACCCTTAATTTCTGCCCCGAATCGTCAGGCTGCGTTCCAAGAGACCACCTTCAGAGCTTTTCAAGGACGAGGGTGTTTAGGGCGCCTGAATGTGGAGGTAGTAGAGAAGGGCTTCGTTTTGTTTTCGGATGTTTAGGGGCTTGGTTATTAGGATTTTCAAGTTTTTCTGCTGAGTTCACGGGTCCTGGGTCTTAAGCGTTAGCCCTGGCCCTAGACCGTAAGCAGGACATCCTAGACGAAGCCTTGGAAGCGGAGCAGACGCTTCTGCAAAAGCAGAGGGCCTGGCCCCCAGCCTCATCGGGCTTTCAGATGCAGGGCTACAGGTTTTAGGGGTTTGGGGGTTTAGGGTTCAGGACCAGGAGAGATTCACACGTTTCGTCTGTGTTTTTGTCGACGCATTGACGGTCTTCGGGCTTCGGCTTTTAGGCTGCGTTCGGGCGGTTTTTAGGCATAACTCGGGAGCATCTGGTTTGGGGGGGCGTGTGCATAGTGCCGTATACCATTGGAGGGGGGTGGCGGCACAATGTGCATGTGTGCTTCTCGAACATCGATGTGGCTTCTTTGGTCTGTAATTTGGAGACTGGCTTTTGGGCGTGTTTCGCCTGTGGGAACCCTCCTGGAGGGCCTCTAGAACAAACCCTTCTTTAGCCGAGGGATCCTTCAACATTACGCCTTCTGTTTCGGCGAACCCGTTTGGCTATGGAACATAGTCCTGCCTTCCCCCTGCTCGGTCCTGAATGGGGATTATCCACCCGGAACGCCACGTCCCAGGAAGTGCTCCTGAGCATGGAGGAGGAAGGCCAGGATAAGTTAGCACAGCCCAGCACTTTAGGCTTAGAGGGTGCAGGGGTTTGGAGTTTAGGCTTAGGCGAAGCCCTGCAAGATAGGCTCTTTATCCGTAGAGACATGCTGCTCGCTCCGGCGTCCTCTGATACGTGATGAGAAGCACTCCGTGCAAAGCAGGCAAAAAACTGAACCCTCAAAGAATGCACAGTCCAACATAATCCCTAAGCTCGAAACCAGGAGTTCCGAAGAACGTTCTTGTTGTTCGAGGATGGTCGACTCTGTGAGAGCATTAGAAATCTTCTCCGGACCACACTCTAACATAGGTCTCACCTCCACCCGACAACGCACCAAGCTCCTGAACTCATCCTGTTGGGACCCCATACCTTGGCTTCTCAACTTAGTTGCGTTATGCGCTCAACGTTAGACTGTGAGCTTGTGTGGCTACGGATAGGCTCTCCGTTCTGAGTGGACAGGCAAGCAGATCATTCAAGAGTTGGACGATAAGCGGTCCGTGCTCACTGGGAACAGCGGTGTGAGGCGGGTGAAGATGAGTCATGACATCAGCTGCTTGGAAAACTCTGGCCTTTCAGCTCTAGGCTAGGGGGAGCCCACCCTTTGCAAACTAATTAAAAGCCCAAGACTTGACTAGATCTGTTGTGGAAGTGGTGCCCCGTCTCAGGAGCCCTGTTCATTGCTCCATTCGAAACCGCTCGCCTCCCCGAGTTTATCCGAGGCTCTCTGAACCAGAAGGTGCAAGCCTTGAACCAGAAGACGAACGAGGACCTGCTTCTCAAGCTCCGAACTGCCAGCATTTTTTTATGGGCTGTCTATCCCAGTTTGAACGTCTCAGACATGTTAAACCCCACGCCACAAGCCTTGCAAACCTCCGTGCTAAGACCCCAGGCCGCAAGGCCCGAAAACGGACCAGGACAGCAACCTCCCTGATGACAGCCAGCTTTCCGAGGACTCTGGCTACTCGCGGGTTGAAGACACTATAAACTAACCCTGAAAAACACTGTAAGTTGACGGAGTCTAGGGCCTTGGCATGCTTTATAGGCGAGCGTCAGAGACCTGGATGCAGAAGGGTGCTCCAGGCTGCAACTTCTCAGGGCTGTAGTGATTGGGTGTCGTGTAGGGTTTTATTTCATGTTCATAATAGGGTTGAGAGGTACGATTCGGGGTCGGAGTTCGTTGTGAATGCGAATCAGAGCCGCGAACACTCTGCTTCTTCATTCAGCTGGCTGCTGTGGAGCATTGTCTTCAATACTTCCGCAGGCATAGCTACAGAGCCGTGCTTCAAAAGGGCTTCTGGGGCCTAAGGGTTTTGGGGACGAGGGTAGGGCTCATGTTTTTGGAGCGCCGGCTGCTTGTAGCGGGTTCTTTCCCGAGCGGCCGTCATCATTGGAATTCTTCTTGGCTGGTATCCATCTTCAAAATTAGACATAGAAATCCCTGTCTGCTGGTGCAAATGCAAAAAGAAGTTGGTGGCCAAGACCTGTTGCCCAACGCCTTAGACTCCAAGAATGCCCAAGTGCTCTCAAAGCCCCGCGGCCTGGTAGCCACGAGAGCAAAGAGCGACTTTGGCTTCGAATTGGGAGCGTGGGGAGTCCGGGATCGTGGGAGGACACGAAGCAGATGCTGGATGCCACCTTCGACCTCCTGCATAGTCGCTCGACTGGATTGAAGGACGTCCCGAAACCATCCGAATCTGGCTAAAATCTGATTGCCCCAGCTTGGAAGCCCCCGAGATCCGGAGCTCGGAGCCCGGGCGTTTGTCAGTGGGGTCTGTGGGCTTTGGGCTGAGTGCTGATTCATTGATTGGTGACAATTGAGTGAGCGAGTAAGTCAGCGACTCAGTGAGTGAGCGAGTGTGTGCATGCGTGCCTGTGTGCCGAATCCATACACACATACACATGACACTGCATGACATTTGTTACATTACGGTGCAACTCAGCGAGGGGCAGCACAGCACAGTTGGTAAACTGCACCACATGACAAACAAGTGACATACATGCATACACACGGAGGCATACACACTTTTAAACTACATATACTAGCGTTTAGGTAAGCATAGACGTGCGCACACACGTGCATGCATACGTACTTGCCTGCCTTACGTACTCAGTCCCTCAGCTACTCATTGACCGACTCGCACATACAGACATACGAGACAGATATGCCCACGCCCACACACAGCACATATCACTACACACCATTACATAGTTGCATACGTACACATACCCATACATACATATACATACACATACACTTGTACATATGCTTGTACCATACCATACCACACCTCCTTACATACCTACCTACCTACCTACCTACGTGCGCACTTAAATACATTCATACATACAACACATAATTCCAGCCATCATAAACATCACAGGCATGACATGCATAAGTACATGCATACAGACATACTCACATTTCCACATGCATATGCGCAATCAGATACACATGCGGTTACACCTGTATATGCACATATACAAATATATCATGCAAATACACATGTACAAATACACATACGCAGAAGCACAAATGACATTCATACATATATACTCATACACCAGCACTTGCAACCATATATACGCACATGCAGTTACATATGTGTGTACGCATGCGCTTGTAGATAGGCAGTAGATTGATGGATGCAGCTGTATGATGCCGTATGTTCATGCATCTGGTAATCTGTGCGGATGCATGCGCAACTTCAAGCAAGACTGTATGTACCTTCACCAGATTGCAGCGGCCAGAAGCTATCTCAGTGTTCTCTTTGCACAAACTTTTGAGTTTAGTTTTGAGACCGCGATCGAAAGTCTTTCTCGGCCGAGGATATCGGACCCATCGTGGAAAGACACTGAGAATAGTGGAGAAGTTCGCCATGGAACGGGCTCTTCGACCAGGATATCAAAAGGTTAATAACTGCAAATATCACAGCTTCTTGAACATACTTTTTCGGCCGCTACAATTGGAGTCCAATTAGAGGTCTGATTACATGGTACTACCCCTGTCTGTCTCTCTCTCTCTCTCTCTATATGTATAATATACACACATGCCCCAGAACCCTCTTCTACATACCCAGGCGGGACTCGGTTCAATGGAGATGGGTTCGTAAAGGATTCGGTGAGGCTCGAGAGTCGGGTTCACCAAGGATTCGTCGATGGAGTCTACCTAAGGCGGTTATGCGAAGCTGTCTAAAACGGGTGTTTCGTCAATGCCTTCGTGACGGTTCAGTCTGGACTACCACACCAAATGCACAACCAAAGCCTCCAACTACGAGACTCTCTCCTAGGAAGACGTCAGAAGCTTTGGCCTGAAAGCCAGAGAGGCAGTTGAGGTTGAGAGGCGCTTTGAGCTTCTGACGGTCGTAGACTCCAATGGGCCAAGTGGTGTGGTCATGGGTTCAGGCGTTTCGAGGTTTCGCGTTCAGAGTGTAGTGTATGTTGATGTGTGTTGTGGTTTGGACTTTTGGACTCTAGGGACTCTGGGTTTTGGGTTGGCTCTAGGTTTTGCTGTGATAATTGGCAGCTCAGCTTGTAGTCGTAATCCATGCCCATGACCTTACCTCCAAGGGACGGCCTTGAATACGACCTTTGTCCTAAACCCTAAGCCCCCGAACCGAAACCCAGAAACTCAGGCAGCCAGTAGTCATAGTCCCAGTATCCCAAACTGTTGGATCCCCAGGCCTTACTGATTCGGACAGGATTTTGGAAGTACTCTACAGCATAAAACAGTATGTATATGTGTATATATATATGTAAAATATTATAGTATATTACAGTAGGGCATGTCTGGTATACTATAGTACAAATGTAGAAATAAGGCACCCTACAGGGTAGTTGGCTGCCTAAACACCTGCAGACCCCAGACCCGCCTTTCTTATACAGCCTTAGCCCCGCAACTGAGGATGGCGCAGGGGTCCCAGCGATTCTGAGCAAAGTTGTTTTTTGTGTGTGATCTGTTGTGGAGATTCGGGCCTCGAGCCCGACAAATTGATCCCGTGATGGTTGTTCATCCCAAACCTCGAGGAGTCAGACGGGGGGCCTTGGCCCCCTTTCTGGGAGCACGGGATTCTTGAGGCATCTTAGGCCACAAGATGCAAAAAGGGCTCCTGGCCTAAGCCAACTAAGTACAATCTGCAGGGCAATGTAATTGGGGAGGGCATCCCAGAAAGTCTCAATTTCGTTCGGATCTTTCAGTGCCCGAAACGCTGTTGATAGTGTGATGGGAGAGTTGCGGCCTTTGCGAATCATGGCAGTCAGGGAGTCAGGGCGTGGGAAATGCAGCCAGAGCGACTCAGCAAAGGGGTATGGCCTCTTCCGAAGATTCCGAAGCCTGTACAGCCTAAATACGAGGATAAATGGGAGAAGACAAACTGAAAAAGAACCTGGGTTCAGAAGGTTCGGAAACATTGGGAAACCCGAATTCAAATTCATGCCGTTATAATCCTGCAGCTCAGAAAAGGATCCCGAATCTGCGGAAGCTTGAGCCGTGAATCCTTCAAAAAGAGGCCAAGACCCGCACGGAGTCTGCGCTCACGAAGAGGATGGAGCAGCTCACTCAGAGGAGCCGGGAAGCGTTTGAGGGTTTCATTCGCAGTTAGGGTTTGGAGCGGCAGGCTTTGGGTTTAAGGCGGGCTCCTCCTCCTCCTCCTCACAATCATCAAGGTGGTAAGAGTAGGTCACTGCGGTAGAAAGCGGTGCTTGTAAGGTTGGCACAGGTAGTCTTTATTCTAGTCAGGCCACGCTCTGATCTCGCCTCAAGGTTGCATGACCTTATAAGTTCTAGACTCCAAGATCCCTGAGTTTTCAAACCTTAAGCCGAGAGTTTATCCATCGAGACAAAAAGTGCCTTGCAAGGAAGGATCGCGGGAAAGCACCAAGCCCTGTAAAAGATATCCACACAACACATAACTAAACCCTAAGCCCTGAAGGTACTTTTGCAGTTGTAGAGTGCTGTGTTGGAGTTCTCCTGTGACCACTCTGGTGTCTCTGTACTTTCGGGCTGGCTGGTCACGGGTAGACTTTCACGAGCACCTTGTACTAGAGAGTTAGCTCACTGCTAGAATGCGATCAAACTGTGAGGTTCAGGTCAAACCATGTTTATCTTTCCATCCTGCACATGTTGCACCATAGCCAGTGTTCCTGACTATTGTACTTGTCCCCCTCGTGGTGTAGACTGAATCCGACCTGTATAGGAAATGCGAACCGAGAGACCTCGTCTGGCTAAGTCCGAGTTGCGAGAGCGTAAACCCCACCCTCAGTGCCCGATAGACCTGGCCTGAATTGTCCGAGTTGTGAGAGTGTAAACCTTGTTGTCGACCTGAACCCGAACTGTAGTGCGAACACGAACCGATTGCCCCCGTTTGGCTGAGTCCGAGTTGCGAGAGATTGCGAGAGCGTGCACGTATTTCTGACAGAGCATCAGAACTCAAAAGGAAGACGGAGCTCGAATCCCAGCTTCGCGAGCTCCGGTCCACGGTGACCAAGGCTGGCTACAGAAGTGCAGGAGGTCATATTAGGGTTTAGGGTTTGGTTGCGTTTTGAAGATGAGAGTAGTTCCATTTTCTAATGCCTCCCACACGAGTTTTCCGGTCGGGTCAACGCGTGAAAGGATTTATCCTCGTGGGCAGCTGTCAACTTGGTTATTCCTTAGGATTCCTTTTTGCAAATACAGTATAATGGGCCCCAAAACCCTATTCTAATTATTAAGGCCGCTACATCTTAGCACCCTTATAGATCCCCTATTGTAGCCCTCATAGACCCCTTTAAAGTTTCTGTAAAGGACCCCTATCCTAATGATTAAGGCCCCTATAAGAAACTCCGACCCAACCTGGTTTTTGTTCGTCATGCCTAGTTCCCTGCAACACGGATTTCAAAGCACCACCACCGGAAAGTCAACACTTGGTAGCCCTACCAGCTGAGATTCACACTGAACCCCGCTCCTCATGCAGCTCTTATAAGACTTTTAGAAGGCCGAGAGGGAGCTCGACAGCTCCTATCGGAAGCTGGGACAAATTGGTAATTGGCAGTTCGCTTCCGACCGCTTAGCTTCGGGTTGGGGCTTCTGGAGCAAGGTGAAGGTGATGATGATGATGATGATGATGTTGAGACGATGATGTTGACAATGGCGATGGCGATGACGAACAGTTCGTGGTACTGATGACCACGGTGATGGTGATGGTGTTAGTCATGGATTGTTGCGTGGCATAGGAGTACATCATGGCAGGCACAGCATGAACAGTGTTGAACCTTAAACTCTGGCATCTTACCGCAACGCCTGAATGAACTTTGTCCGACCTAAGATATGCCCAGAATCAGCGGGGTACTCATGTCGGTGCCAGGGTCTCGATGGTGGTTTCAAGCTGTGCAATGCATCATATAGGCCTTACCGAAACCGACCAAGGCTTATGAATTCTGATTTCTAGCAGCTTCCGCGGCATTTCAATAGTCTTGGAATCTTGAGGGGGCGGCAGGAGCTTGGGTGTAGAGTTGGGGCCTCCTACATACAACAGACATACACCGTGAACTCTGACAGTTCGGCGAAACTCTAATCACGAGGCCTCCGACCCCACAGCAGCCCAGGAAGCTTGCCCCGGACGACACTAGCAAGAAGGCTGCTGTGCTTGAAGTGCGGGGCGAAGTCGGCGCTATTAACGGCATTATTAGATGAAGCTTCTCGAAACAGGTCCCTGTAAATGCGACTTCGTTGGGAACCATCGCTTTCAGTTGGGCTTCATATCGGGGCTCCCCGTTTGGACCTAGGTCCGAAGTTTTGAGCTTCAAAGTTCCAACGAGCCACAGGAGTCAGGCTTCAAACATAGTCAATCATTCAAGTCATTGGAGTGTCTATCTAGGAGTTCCGTGGGCAGTGTAGACACACCCGTGACAGACCCGTGGATCAATGGACAAGCAAGCTCGAAACGCTAATGACGATATGCTCTCTAAGCAAGGATGTAGGTATAGGGGTGTTCAGGCCTCCAGAAACAAGCATATCCGGGCCGACTAACTAGCAGCTAACTAGCAGCTGCGCCTGAGGAAAAGCTCGCTGCCGATTCGGAGCTCCTGTCGAAGCTTCCCGACTCAGCCATCGGGACGGTTCTGACAGATTCGGGCATGAGAACAACCCTGGAATTTAAGACGTCTTCCCTTCAAGCTTTTGGGTAATAGTCATAACACTGAAAATAATAGTAGTAATAGTAGTAATAACAGTAATAATAATAAAAATAATAACAATAATAATAATAATAGGGTTCAGGGTTCGGATTTGAGGTTTTGAAGTCTTTCGTTTTTCGACCAAAAACCGAACAATTCTGGTGTGTTGGACTGGACGGACCGGGCGTTTTTCCGGGCGTGCCGTTTTTCTCCTATCAAGGTCTTGGTCTGTTTAGGTCTGCAAAGTTCCTGCCAAAATACCCAGCTACCCAACCCTCTCAGATCCAAAGCTTTTGGACTTCTATATGCTGATGACACTTGCGCGTTTTGAGCGCAAATCGTAGCACGCCACGAGGATTCGACGACTGTACGCTCCGAGAGAACTCTAACCCCATGCTCGCCGAGCCACGACCATAAGTACTAAACAACAGCATGCGACACCAGTCCTACTTCGCAAAAAAACACACGGAAGGCACAGGGGGGAGAGGGCACGAGGGAGGGCCCAAAACCAGTCGGCCAAAGAGATCTGTGTAAGTGTTGGTCATATAGGACTATCGGACTTCAAGGCTGTGACATTTTTTTCCTTCTTCGGCTTCGGATCTTTGGAGCAGGAGGCCGTCGATTCGGGGTTGGTTACGGGTGGCGCATCGGAGGATCACGTCTTGCTGAGCGCCCAGCCGGTCCTCCTAGTAGGGCCAGAAAGCAGCGTTATTCAGTATTGTGCTTATATAGGATTTAGAGTCAGTTGAACTTGCTGCACAACCCCTGAGTAGCTAGCGTGTTGAATATACACCTCAAATCTGTATACTTGGCACCTACAGTATGACCAGATGAAACCACGTCAAGCCACAGAGACCGGTATGTATGAGACCTATACGTTTTGCTTATTTGGGTCCCTCTTGAAGCTAGCATCCAGGCTGCGGAGGATGAGAGACAAAGTCGATGAGGCGTGGTGGGGAATTGTGGGTCCGGGTTCCCACAAAGCTAAACCTAAAGCCCCAGACTCCGAAACTCTGCAAGCATTGCACTACACAGTCTGGAAGCCTTGCACCGGAAACCCAAACCCTGCCCCCCGGACCGAACCACAAACCCTTACCCTAAGGCTCTAAGGACTCATATTATAAGGCTTTTGGGCCCAAAGACCATACTATATAAGGCTTTTGGGCTGTTTTGAGCCTTAGGGTTAGGCTGGGGAGATTCGTAGCTTCCTGGGTGATCTCGCCCTACTGATACGGCCAAACAGGCTAGGCTTTCTAGTGAGTGACTGCGGAAGCAACAACCCTACACCCTACAAGAACTCGGAATCCACGAAACGACATCTCGACGACAGGACTTCAGGGCCAAATGTACGGCACTGGAGATTGATAGCACCTGCAAGCGACCTTTGGCGTAATTGAGACGCGCCGTGCCGAATAGAGTTTTGATGCACCCACCACGCCTAGGGATTGCAGCTGAAATTACGTTCCTGACTTCGTCGCCGATATTGGATTCTGGCGATGTTTCAAGTCAGTTCGGGGTGTGTGGGCTGCAGCACATCGCGAGGCTTAGTCGTTTGGGTAGCCGTTCGCGGGACCAGATGGCCCATCATGGGTACAGAAACGCTCCGCAGCGCAGTCTTAACTGAGAGAGACCTTTGTGCAGAGATGTGTCTCCCAAACCCCTGACCCAATCCGACTGTGACGATCTAAGACATCGGTTGCCGAGGAGTCAATGCTGCTAAAGCTGGAGAGGCCAAGTTGAAGAAGGACCGCACATGCGGCATCAGGTTTTGCATGGGCTGTAGGGCTTTAGAGTTTATAGGGCTGGAAGTTACTAAGTTAGGACATAGGGTTTGATGCTGGGAATAAAGGCTTTACTGTGCGTCCATTAGCTTTACGACTCTAGGGCAGTGCAGAGACCTCAGAAGAACTGGAACTGGTTTACTGAAAGCTCTGTGTGTGTGTGTGTGAGTGTCCTACTATCACTACATTTACACCGAATAACTTGTCTGACCCGCTGGTGTTGTGTCCCCCGCCGGCTGCCATGATGTACTCAGAATCAAAACAATAGCGATTAGCACGCAAGGCTCAGGCTGAACCTATTTTCTAGGAGTTTACTAGGTCTCACTTCCAGCAAAGGCCGGCATCATGTGTACTCTGAGCTCTGAGCTATACTGTGAACCGAATCGCCGGATTCGGATTCGACAACATTTCGCCCTCCCGCATTGCGGTCCTGTGCTTGAGGGGTCTAGGATTCCAGCGTTTGGTGACCGATACCCTAAATCCAGGCCGCCAGTTCCTTATTGCCAGAGGAAGCCCCTTTCAGCGAAGTTGTGTGTCGGTCTTCCCTGGTTTCAGCAGGAGACCAACATGCTTCGCATGAAGAGCGCCTCCAACCTTCGGACGCTCGGCGTTCTGAGCTTGAATCCCAAGCAGGTACGTAATCGGTTACCCTAATACCCCCAAGCTGTATAGATATCTTTCTGTTGACTGCGAGCTGACTTATTGTTGGTCTTTTCTTTGGTATATAATATATACGTTTCGGGACTATTGCTGTGGATTCGAAGTGTGTTGTATTGGACTCGTGTTTGGATTTGGGGTGTCTCTGCAGTTTGCAGGGTTGTGAGGGTTCAGGCTGCTGGAGGTTCTGCAGGAGTGCGACGTTTCCGGCTTTAGGATTTGCGCCGCCTGGCCCATCATGGCCCTGGAAGGGCTCAGGTTAAGATCCTAAGCCCTAAGACCTTAAGCCCCTAAATCCTGAGCCTCTTAAACCCTGCATGAACCCCGAAGCCAGCCCTCCTTTGAGGTTTGCGAGGTTTTCGGAGATCAGCGTTCCAGAACTTAGAAGCTGTTCACCCCACACCCGACAGCCTTATAAACTTCTCAGCTGCAAAGGGGGTTTCCACCGAAAAATCGATCCTAAACCCTCAAACCTCTAAACCCCCAAACCCCTGAACCCTAAACCCCCAAACTCTCTAAACCCTCTCAGACTTCGGAATGGCAGGCATTAAAAAGGAGCTTAAAAAAAAAAAAACTTACAACGAGGGGTTTCAGGAGCGGCCACGGGCGGTCGGAGCTCCAGCGGCCGGAAAGCGCCCCGGGAGCTTCCAGGCACCCTCTCTCAAGTGAAGTCCTATTGAAAATGCTATACATGTTACACATATATATATATATATATACACATACATTTATTTGTTTATGTTATATTTTTATAGTATAGCATAATATGTAACATAGCAAGTTCTGACATGGCATAATATATTTATTCTAATATAATGCTGGTGCAAGGGTCCGTTCAAACTCCGCGCCAGGTCGCTGAAAGCTGGTGCAGCAGCCGGGCTCGCGCCATAGAGGCGTGTTTTCTGGGGGGGGGGATCCTGCCTAGGGTAATATAGGGGCCTTTATATAATTACCTATACTATTTCGGTTTCATCATGATAATTAGGCCCTATATTTCGGAAATGCTGTACGGGAATTTCTATCATGAGATGTCACATGAGGGCCCTTCCACAAGGTAGGAACTTTCGCCAGGGTTTGTTTTATGTGGTTAAGTTTTTCGCGGGGCCCAAAATATTTACAAGTTTACCAGAGACGTGAGGTTCTTAGAGGTCTATAGCAGATTACCCAATCAGAGCTCCATGCACCTGGGAACCCCTGAATCTCGGATAGCCTGAGACTTGGCTGTGTTGTCCACATGTTGTGTTGTTTACAGCAAAGCCGGCACCGTACACTAGAGCAATACTCCAACACCAGTGTCCTTATGCCATCATTTCAGGATCTGGCCGCCTAGGAACTTAACTGCCTAGAAGCCACACAGTTGAAGGTGTTTGGCATATCCGCTCGCACAGGTTGGGTAATGCACAGCTAAACACAGTTGGTGCTGAGCAGAGAAAAAACAGCCGTTGGACGACAGACACCGAAAATTGAGGCTAACGGGTTGGGGTTTAATCAGGGTGTAAGGGCTGCGGATACCCTGAACTCTTATCCGATCGCAGGTGCAGCATCGTGTCAGTGCTGTGTCAGCGGAAGCTCTGGAGCAAGGGCAGATGCCGTGTGAGCCAGAAGCAGTAGTCAGCCTGCACCCCTAAACCCGAAATACCCCCAACCCCTTAATTCCCAAACTCTCCAGCCCGAAACAAAACCTTCGAGACCAGGTCGAAGTTGCAACCCCCCAACCCAGAATTCCCTCAAGGCTTCGAATTCAACTGAAGCCCCTAACTAGCAATATGGATCTCTTTCTAATTATGTTGTATATTAAATGCTTATCTGTTTATACAGTGTAGATAGAATAGGCCGTTTATGAATCATTCAAAGCCTCAAAAGGAAGATTGAAGCAAAGGGTCGCATTTTCAGTCGCGCAAGCAACGGTCTCGGAGTGCCTTAGGCTTTCTGAGGCCGGTTTGGGGTCTGGGAACCTTCGCAAAGCGAGGGCCCGGGACTTCTTTTGCGACGGTCGCGACGTAGGCTCGGGGCTGATAGGCTTTGACGCTCCAGGCCCCCAAACCCATCCCAAACCTTAAACTGCTTTACGGTTTAGGGTTCCTTAAACCCTAAACCCCATACTGCCCATGTTCCAAATTATTTCGCCCTACTCAGATCCGAGCCGTCGCTTACAGCGAACTTATATGTGGGGGTTTCAGGGCGGGCATCCGGGGAGCCACTGCTCGAATTGCTTGCAGCTCTGGCGCTCCGACTTACAGATATATGTAGCGCTGATGGGTTGTGGACTAATTGTCGTTGTTTTGCGCATGCGTTGTTGTATCCAATTGCGTTCAAGCGGTTTAAGAGTTGCGCGAAAGCAGGTTCTCCCGGAAGCCGCCTGCCATTGTCGCAACCCCGAGTGCTGCGCCCCAAGGGACGAGCAGGCATCGAAAGACTTCTCCAAGGAGGCCCACGCGAGAAAACGAAGCATCTTGCCATCTGCTTCTTTTTGACGTGTTCTGGTGATGCATGTGGGTTTGTTCAGCACCTGTCGTTGTTGTCGTGGTTGTTGTCGTCACCATCGCTTCCTCGTCGTGATCGTTAATTATGGTGCAACCTGTGTGCCTCCTGATCGTTCTCGTCCAGCTGTCGTTTCCTGAAAACCATTCCCTTGAACACTTCAATCACTGCCGCGCCACAAAGCATTGGATCGAGCGAGACTTTGCTTCTGGATTTACAGGGCCCTGGCCTCGGAGAATACACACGGAACCCCAAGCGAAAACCTACATCCTCATTTCAGAGTCATCACACTCTCAGTGCTACAATCATCAACATCATTGTTACCATGCTTCATAGCTTGACCGAGACCAGCATCAGCATCCGCATCTTCATGTTGATGTTCACCATCGGGAACATCATCATCATCATCATCATCATCAGCATCAGCAACATCACCCTCCCCAGCATCATCACCATCAACATCACCATTATGACCATTATCAGCGCCATCACCATCACCACGACGACCATCATCACCAGCAGCAACATCATCATCTTCATCATCCCCGCCCTCGCCGCGACCACCACTATCATCATCAGCAGCAGCATCATTATTACTGTAATGTACTGTACTGTGTTGTGTTGTTTTCCCATTCTGTGCTCTCTTCTATTGTGTTGTATTGTAGTATATTGTTGTATGCATGTTTAGGTGTTTCTGTTTGTATGTCTGTATGACCTTCTATCTTCATGTAGATGTGTAGATACGTGTGCATATGTCTGGCTTTTGCAGAACACCATTGAAAAGAACAGTGAGTTTGAGGACCTCCAACAAAAAGTGGAGGCGCTGGCCTGTAACCTAGGTACAAGTACCCGAGGAACGGCGCACGACCTTAAAAACTGTACCTAATCAAAAATACGGCCTGTTACAACATCAATACCTCGTAGTTGCATCGCATGGTCTGGCAGTCATTGTAGCATATTGTAGTCGCTGCGTAGAGAAAGCACATGCGTTGCGCACGTCATGCCCGGCCAAACTCAGAAGTCCGCGCTTTCATGATACTGCATTTTGAACTGAACACCTCTACCCCGCTGAATTCTCAATCCGTGCATCGCCTGATATGTCTTGAACTGCAAAGCCGGAACATCAAAAGGCCTTTACAACCTTGGGCGAAACAAAAACCGCCGCGATTCCGCAGCTGTGATTTCTCCTGGTCCAAAATTCGGACTCCATTATATCGAAGATATGCGGCTGAGGAGCAGCTGAAGCCTGTCCTTGGGTGTACTGTCGAAGTGGGCCCCGTGAAATAAGTCAGCGGCAGTTTCCCATAAGTCTCGTAGGTGAGCCGACGTTCCTAGCCGTGCAACGAGTGGTGTTGAGCCTATTGCGTTTCCCCGTAGAAGACTGGACGTTACAGCCCATCTGCTTGGGGCTCGTTGCTGATGGGCAACGTTGATAGCTGCGAGACATGCGGCGGAAGGACTGGGCAGCCCCTCAGCAGCATCATTGCGGCTGAATGGAGGTTGTGTGTGTGTGTGTGTGTGTGTGGGGAGGCCGACCCTAAGCTCTCTTAAGCCGCCTGCACAGCCATGGCCTTCATATGAGTTTGGTACCAAAGATTACGTCCCATTTTTTTTGAAGGTAAGGATTCTGATCTGGAAGCCGACTGTTCAGACACCCTGGTGGACACAGGGCCCACGTCGGCTTGACCCCGGGGGAAGCAGTTCTCCCCGGCAGCAGAAAAGCACGTCGGTCAGCAATAGAACCCTTTTGGCCTAATTGGGGCTCCCTGAACGTCTCCAGCAGATGTTGTATGCGTGCCATGGCGCCCACTAGCCGCTAGCCCGCAAATGTTCTTCACTTCCTCAACTCCCATTGCGAGATCCTTTGTATTCAATCTGAAGCGAAAAGCACGCACAAACCAGAACCATTTGCCCCGCAAACAAAGCGCGTATCTTCAACCGTGCAAATCGCAAACGACCGTCAGTCATCAGCCTATCCCCGAATACTTGTACCGGACCGCAAAGCCGCTAATCCTAAACAACCTCAAAGGTTTGAGTTCGATGAGGGCCAAATCCTCAGTGGGGGAGGGGGAGGCGGAGGTTTCGGGCGTAGTCCGATCTTGGGGTCTTGGGCTTCATGGTCTAAGGGTCTTCCGATCTTGCTCGTGCTTTCAATTATTGTCTCTCCCGATCTTTGGGTTGAAGCTCTTCTGTCTGGAGTTCATCACGGGTGTTCGGGTGTTTAGAGTTCTTGGGTGTCTAGCGTTCTTTGTTGCGGAGGGAAAGTGGCAGAGGGAATGCGCAGAAAACCCCCCGCTAGTAAAGTAGCTCTTCAGTCTTGAGTCTTGACACCCCAAGGCGCAAACCTTGCACCCTGGAGCCTTTTCCCAACCATCTGGGAGTTCCTTCGAGCTTTGGGGGCCGCGAGCCCCGGACATCCCCGAGCCTCTAACGGTCGACCTGAGACCTCTACCTTGGGGTGTGAGTGTCGACTGACAAGTCTTGGACCCTCACGTAGGCATGCCCAAGATCCGTGGCTGAAGACGAAAACCACTGAGCGCTAAAGCCCTAAATGCCCTAATCCGGCATCCCTACCTAGACAGCCTAGCCCCCCTCCAATGCAGTCTAGATAGAGATCCAGTCAGTGTGAATCTAAAAGCCTTGTTTCAGGAGTTCGTGGGGATTTCCCGGCAGAGCCCGAAACCTTTTTCTAGAGTTCCTGCGGAGTAGTTTGGGAGTCCTGGCAAAGCCGGAAGCACTTAACCGCCTGCAGGTCAAGGTCGGAGAGCCCCAGAGTATCCGACGAGTGTCTCCCGACTGCAAGATGAGGTTTAGTTGTTGGTTTAGGGGTTTAAGGTTTAGGGTTCAGGGTTTAGGGTTTAGTTGTTGGTTTAGGGTTTGGTGTTTTTTTCAAAATTGGTGCTTTGTGGGCTTTGTGTTCGGGATTTGGGAATTAGATGGGGCTACGGGAATTGACTGGAAGGAATTAGCATGCAGATGCCAGGCTTTCTGATTGACTGTACGGTTTAGGCTTGTGCGGAGCCCTTGACTACAGCCTCCTTGTACTTAAGATCGTAGGCCGGCATCTAGTCCGACTCCGAAGAAACCATGGCCGAGGGAGCCTAAGAGGGCTTGGATAGGTACAACAGACCGGAACTCGCTCGGTGAGGGTTTATGGAATGTGGGGGATGTGTTGGGTCGTCTAGTCTTGCGAGACAATTTGTCTAAGGGTTCCAAGTCAGAGTATCAGGGCTGAATCCTCAAGCTGCGCTCCTCGACTGCTTCTTAGGGGTTCAGGGTTCCAAGCTTGATGGGTTCGGGGCTGAGGATTTCGGTCTTCAGCGAGCCGTCCGGACTAGAATCTAGAATCTACTGGAAGCCACACAACACACCAAAGGAGACGGATGTCTTCACACAGGGCCCTGCGAGACTGGACCCGCGCCACCAGCTGGCGGCACCTTTGCCGACTATGGGGTCGACGTTTCGGGAGGGGCATTTCTGCAATCAGAGCGTGGAGCGCAAGGGTTTTCCTCATAGGCCTATGAAGCCACTCGGACATCAAACTCTTGGAGATTTCGCACCGCACCACAAGGGTTCAGAGGCCTAATTTCAAAACTCAAACTTGTGAAGTCGGCTGAGGAACCTGTAGGGCTCTAAAGACTTCTCGGCCCAAAACCTATAGAACCCCCCCCCCATGAATCAAACTAAACCATCTAACACCCCTAGGAAACCCGAACAGAATCCTTTTTCAAGCCTCCAGTCTACAACCCCGCCCTGCCCTCCAGTCTGAATGCCGTTGAGGGTCTTGGCTCTATAGGCTTCGGCCGTTCAGGGGCTCAGTGTTGGATTCATGTCCTGCGCCGGAAACTCCTAGGCCCTCAGCCCAAGACCCTTGACCTCCCTAAACCCTGAACCCATCACTACCTAAACCCTACCCCGAAACCCCGAGACCCGAAACCCTAAACCCTAAACCTGACCCTGTGCTACGAGCTCCCAGACTATGCTCAGGCCTTCCTGGGAAAAGGGGACGAACAGGGACCTGCGGGTTTCCTGAAGCAGACCCTTGGCAAAGCCCGCTGCCTTCGTAGAGGGTTGAGGGTTCAGGAGAGGCCGGTTTCAGGAGAAGGTTCGGGATTTCTGTGTTTGGATGAGTTGAGGGGCTTGAGTTTTTTGTGTAGGGTTTGGGATTCAGGGTTTTGGGATGTTTATAGGGCTTAGTGGCTTGGCGTTGCATGTCGCGTACTACCTCTGTGCATTTCCCTTGGACGTCCTCAGGCCCCATTCCAACTTTGGAGGTCTTTACCATAGTACTATAGGGACTTGATTGATTGGCACTGCGTTCAGGCTTCTGTATCAGATTCCCTTGGGCTTGATGTCCAAGGTTCAAGGCCCGCACCCCAAACTCTCACAATTGCAGGTTGTGAACCCGTATTTATAAGTTTTATGAACCAGAACGCCGATTTTTTTTGGAAAACCCTCAACCCTGAACCCTAATGTACTGCTAAGAAGCATAGACTGTTAGTGGGTCCTTTCCCACAGGGGGGCGCTAGCGACGGCCGCTGGAGTATATAGGTTTTAGGCTTTGCCGGATTCAAGCATTTTTGGGTTGGGTGTTTCTGGGACGTTCGGGTCAATATCCGGTGGCACGACGAATATGAGTAACATTATTCCTGAGGGTTCCCGAATACATTCATGGAAAAACACCAGTGAGCCCAGAAATCGAGCCTCAAAGCTCCCACAGCCTTTAACTTTTCCACGTTGCACACCTCTCCCCTCCTCCGAAGGAAGCATAAAGCTAACCTTAACCCACCGAGTGCCCGAGGAAGGGCCTTCTGCCGGGTCGTGAAGAGACCAACTGGTTCGCCGTCTTCCGGCCAACAAGTGCTCCTTGTCGAGAGCTGCCCGAAGTTGTAGTTGTGTGTGTGTGTGTTTGGTTGATTGGTGGGTTTGAATGACCATTAGTTTATCAGGATTTGTTTATAGGTTTTTGTTTAATGCTGGGAGGGAGGTTAGGACATTGGTTGCTCAGTCTCCATTTCAGAGCATGTGTGGTTGGTGAGCGTGTCCGCAAAACTTCATTTAAAGCCTCAATCGAACACGTTGTTGCTGCACGGCTTTGGCATCGCTGGTTCTGCGCCGAAACTCTTGAAGCCCGAACGTGGGCCCCTAAGCCCCTGATGCCAAAATCCGAGAGCCCGCAGCCTGGCCTGTACCCCGAAAGTCCTAAACCGTAAACCCATATGAAGTAGGGTTTGTAATACCGTTTTGGTGAGTGTAGATAGGCCTCCTTTTGAATATTGGTGAGTGTATATATTGGGTTTATTATGGGGATACTAGTAATATAAACCATACCCTATATCCCAAACCTTACCACCCTCAACACACACACACACCGTAAGTCCTAAGCCGCAACATCCTTGTAGACTGTAGATCCTACACCGCAAAGCCACTCATCAGGCAGATGCCATATCCAAGATGATGGATGGCCAGGGAACCGGCAAAGGCCTGAACGTGAAGGGCAAGTCTGCAAAGACAGGCTGCCTTTCAGGCGCCGTCTGAGTCTGGGAAAAGATGTCGTAAGCATTGAGTAGGGACAGCCCAGAAACCGACTACCGTAGTATGGTCTTGGGCTGTGTCCTGGGATGTCGTGCTGTTCGAGCGTCATTCGGGCGTTGGGAGCAAGAGGGTGCGCAGTGTATATCTTCTGTACCTGTCGCTCTTTCACGTCAATGTAGCCGTGGTTCCTACAAGCTACGGGCATCAGAACAGCGGCTTTCAAGCTTGGGTGCCTGGCAATATCTGTCGAACGATACCCCTATGGAGCAGTGTTTAGTGGCGCGGTGACGCCTAAAACTTTAGACCATATAATTAGAGGCAAAGCCCGCACATCTTCAACCCTGCCCGGAGATTGAATCGGTCACAGTCACTGATTTGCCGTGTCAGCGCCAACCTACAAATCTAAGACTGCCAGGGTTTGTCCCTGCCAGGTTTCGTGCCTGTGCTTCAGATCAGTGACAATGAACACAAGTCGCAGGCCCGTACTCATAGCTCATCTCTTGTATAGCCGGTGGTTTTGTAAATTGTAGCTTTGGTGTTTCATTTCAGCGTGCCCAGGGCCACAGCAAACGTTGCCAAACAGCTGGACTGTATGTTTGCTCTCCTGATGTGCTGGGTTGAACAGCTGGGCCCTTGCAGAGGAACTCCCTGAGGGATCTGCAGTTCCTATGATGGAGGATCTGCAACCCCAAACCTTTCTATTGTGCTTTGTCATTCATGTTTACAGAGAAGTATGTTATGAGTGACATTGGAGCCACTGAGACGACCAAGCGACCTGTATAGTGGAGGCAGGACCGTTGGGGCGAGCCATGCTTGGTGTGGACTATGTTGCTTGAGGTTATGGCTTCAGGGTTTCGGGCTTGGGGTGCCTGAAGGTTCGGGGCCGGAGATTCGAACAGTGGTTTATGTTTCTGAACTCTTGGGGGTTTGGGTTTGAGAAAGAGAGCGCAACCGTTTTAATCAACAGCTGTAGGATGGCTGTCTTTGAGTTTCCAAAAAAAGTGATTTGGAATGGCTTCTCCACTCAACTTTTCTTGGTACTACTACCGTACTACCGTATACAGCGAAGTACCGGTCAGATCAACTGAAGCACCGGGCACTAAGGACCCTTAAGGTCTACGTATGGGGTCAGGATTTCAGACTAGACTTTGGGCTGGCTCTGGGGTGTTTTGGCCAACCGACGATGTAACCTGAACATAGCCGGATGCAGGTCTGCACCTCGCCCCGCGAAGCTCGGGTGCGACTTCCGGCAGCAGCCATCAATGAAACAGTTGAAATCTCTCTCTCTCTCTCTCTCGCGCTCTCTCTCGCTCCCTGTACGCACTTACACTTGCGTTTGCTTCCATGATCTTTTGCTTCTGGAAGTCTTCTGGAGCTTGGCCTTTTGGTGTCAGGTTGACGTGCAACGTGTGCTTGAATGCGCGGTTTGGGGTTCAGCTTTGTTCACGGATGAACATCTCAGGGGTGTGAACATCACGTGCTGCATGAGGAGCTCTAGTCTCGACTCGTAGGTCCGTTGTCGGTTTCGGATGTAGGATAGTTTCGTAGCGCGGAGACAGGACTTGTCGTCGATATCCCGTAGTCATAAATGCAGACGCATCCCACACACCTTTCCAGCATTTTGAAAAGCACAGATTTGTATGCACAACAGAAAACTCGCCCCTGGATTCCCGTAAGTTCAGCCTGAAACTCTAAAGGCCTGAACTCTACGTAAATCCCTGAACTGAGGAGTGTACTACCCAAGCGACGAACATCGAAGTGTGGCGCTTTTCCGCCTCCGAAAGGCTTGGACCCGTTGGCATAGGATGGGGTTTCCCGAAACTAGTTATCTTCTTGCATCGGTCGTTGGTTCAAAGCTTACAGAGCCTTAGGCTCAGGATTTCCGGGGATTGCGCTTTGGAGTTCGGACGCTTTTGGTTGCATTTTCTGCTTTCAAGCGTTGTACTTTCAGTGTTGAGGATCCCTTGGACTCGACCTTGGAGCTCAAGGCAACAGCGCTGGACACGAGTAGACAGACATTGAGCCTTCAAGCTCCATAACCTATGCCAATAGAGAGGACTTACAGTCACAGCAACTGTACATGGTACCAGTTGTCATTCCTAGAGCTCCGACCACTATAAGTAAGTTTTGTAGGCTGATAAACTCTTCGTCCTGAGTCAGACCGCGGAACAGCCTTGGACCTGTAAGCAAGAAACATCTACTGTAATAGGCCCGAAACATACCTTGTCTAATACCAGCCGGTCCAACATGGAAACGATAGCTAAGGCTCCGAATACCACAGGGGCTAAACGTGACGTGTGTTTTTGCCCAAATCCTGAAGAAACCCCAAGTCTGACACCACACATCCTCCGGCTACAGGTGGGGGTGGGGGGGGCAACTCCTCTCATTTTAACAACCTACACCTTGACACCCCCCAAGCCCTAATTCCCAAGCTCGGGTTCAGAACAAACTACTTCATCTAAACCAAAACGATCTTCAAACTTGTTAAACTCCAGGACCCCCCAAGACCCCCTTTAATGGAGGTCTTATGGCCCTCAATAGTGGGTATTTGGGGTATATTAGAGGGTGGTTGGGGGGTCAAGGCTTTGCTATATGCAAAGCCTAAACCCTAGACCCCTGAGGTGCTCGCAGAGATGCGAAGCACGTCCGAGCTAGCCGCGCAGCGACTGGAGGCGCATCAGGCGCTTGCCGCGAAAGGGGTGACTTTTTGTCCGGGTTGGGGTCTGGGAGTTTAGGGTTCACCTGTGCTTGTGGCCCCCACAACACCTTGCCACTTCCTCTGCCCCAGATGTACACTGGTGAGTCAGCCTAGAGGCCCAAACTTGCCATTCTGACAAGCTGCCACCTGGACGTATACTGAACCTCCAACTTCCAGCTCTGCCTGCCGGTCCTGTCAATGCCCCCTCATTGCAAGCAAGCAGGCTGGAACAAAAACGCTTACCGACGACGAACAGCGATGTGCATTCATCGAGTTGCTCTTCCAGGCCAAAGTGAAAGTGGTATTTGGGGCTTGTGGTGGTGAGGGTGCTGCTTGTAGCGGATGGTGCTGGTCGTAGCGGGGTGCTCGTCTTTGTGCCATCGGCTGTTTCGGTGGTTGTTGTGGTCAGAGATATGTTGCCTTCCCGTACTGCTACTGAACATAGTGCTGCTGTTTCTCGACTTTCAGAGGTGTTTGGTTCTTTCTCGCTCTTCTTTGATTGCTCTTGCTTCTACAGCTGCCGTGGCTGCTGCGACGCTATGAAGACGGAGACGGTGCGCACGACCACCACACTGTGGCCCAAGGTCTGCCTGCTCCTTGCACCACAGTAAAGTAATCGGAAGGCCGGTGTTTCGAAAATGGGAGTTTCCAAAAATTAGGGGTACCTTATTTTGGGGCCCTTATAATAAGGATCCTACTATTTAGGGTACTACATTGGGGTCCCCTATTTTCGGAACAGGGCCGGTCAACTTCTAAACAGAATCCGCAAGTTGCGGAGTAACACGACAGCAGCAGCAACATCAACACAGCCATTGAGCCCAAAACTGAACCAGAAAGGACTGCTCCGTGCGTGCACCCGACACCCTCAAGGATGCTGTTGATGGTGAAGAGAGCTGAGATGCCAAACCTCGGGCTATGGGCGCACAGGTACGGCGACAGTGTGGATGCAATACCACCACGACTACCACTACCTAGTCTAATTAGCTGGTGAAGCTTGCAGTATGCTCTTAATCTTGTTGAGTTTCATTTATATTCGAACCGGTGGATCCCTTTCGCTGGTACTTACAACTTATAGCCGGCATTCGGGATACAGCGTACATGGCAGGTGTCACGAAAGTGTGAATGCAGCAGGTATCAGCAATCTTCACCCTGCAGTCTTGTGTTTGCACGTGAGGCTTTGGCTTCTGCAGGCATCCGCCTGGGATCAAACCGGTCCATACACGCAAAATCACACAGCCGCAACCTGCAAGCTCCTTCTATAGTCTATAGCCCCAGGGCTCACGGCCGAAACCTAAACTTGGACTTAAACCCTGCACCTCCAGCCCCTCTGACACCTCTGAGACTCGCCCGAAGACCAAGTCACCAGGTCGAGGACCCTTCCATCATCAATCTCAACCTGTACGAGCCCGAAGCTTTTGGCCTGGACTGGGTTTCGGGCGACTGCCGGATTGGGTTTCAGGGTTTAGGGGAATTGTATGAGGCTGTTAGAGTGGGTTTTAGCTAGGGTGGCTTGGGGGTCCCGGCGTTTCTGCTGTCATCGAAGTCGGAACTAACGCAGAGACCCGAGGTTGGAACAGATAGCCTAGTAGATCCCCTCGAAGTCCCAACAACATATCCCCAAACCCTCGTCTGATTATTGTTGGCCCCTGTGTCAGAGTCCTCAACCTTGGACCTTACAAACTGTAAGGAAGCGACACCGCGATTTCGCCCAAACAGTTTCTTAAGCAGGAAAGTGCGAAAACCGAAGCCTGGCAGCCAAAACAGAGCAATGGGTTAGAAAAGCATCAACTCAACCAGTTACTCAGTGAGAAGTAGGCTCCACTAGGACTGGACATTGGCATGTCTGAGCTGAGGGTCTTGCGCTTTGGGGTCCAGGTGCTCAGGATGTGGGTGAAGCTAAAATGGTTAAGTTCGGGTTTAGGAGTTGAGGAATGATGGCCTGGCGCTTCTGGACCACGGCAGCTCTTAGCATATATGCTATGTTGCTATGAGATGGTATGGGCTTCCGTACCTGACAGCTAACTGCCCGTGACTACACCCCCTGCATGCTAAAGGCATTAAATTCATATACGGTATATTGAATTTCACGGCAAAGGGCCACGTGCTAGTTGATAGTACCTGACAGTGCAAGCAATACTTGCCTTGCACAGCCTGCAGTAGAAATCCCCATTGCCCCTGAAGCATTAGCCCAAATCTGTCCGGTCCATACTCAAGACTTCTACAGTTCGAATTTGCAGCTGGCACCTTTCGCTGGACCCCACCCGAACCCTAAAGACTGGCGAGGACTTGCCAGAGCGCTTGTTTCGAGAGGTGTCACTCAGCTGCGATTTCGTCCCGGCTATGACGATGCTTCGGGTTTGGGGCTTCGGTTCTGAAGAGTTTGCGCTGTGGGTATGTATTGGGCTTTACGCTTGGGGTTGAGGTGGCATCTTGCCAGAGCTGCCTCCAAACAGGACGTGACAGAGAGATCTGTGTTGGGTCCTGTTGTTGATCTACCAAGCCAAGGTACCGGAATGTGTTCTGCTTCGTATCCCTTCGGGCAGTTACAGTGCGGTGTATGCCAAAGTGCAGCTATTCAAAATCGGTACGAGGGCCCTGTAATGTTACACTCCCCTTAGCCCTAGCTCTCGACCCAGCGCACGAAGTCTGCTCTCCAACTCTAAACGTGTGTTTTAGAATTTACAGCATGGGGGCCACCGTGTTTGGGGCTCGGTGCTACAAGTGTCGTACCTATTCGTGTCTATTTGTGGTCCCTCCTTTTTCTGAAGTTTCCAAATCCAAGCATTTGAGAGCTCTGCAGAAAAAATGGAAAACTTATACATGTCCGGAAGCCTCTGGTGTCATGTTTTAGCTTATGTAGCTTCTGCGCTTCCCCGTCCCAATCCCTATGGTCATTGCTGCTCATTGCTTCTCTTCTCCGGAGCCGGCAGCAGGATGGAGAGCATTTCCTTTTTGCATTGCATGCATTGAAATGACGGTTCGATGACAAAGTTTTGACGGTGTTCTTGTGGTTGGATTGGCTTGATCTGACGTTGTAGCTTACCAAGTTCTGATACCGCAACCTTGATTTCGAGCCATGTCCGTTAGGTGCCTGATGTCAGAAAAGAAGAACTTGGCACCATCAGCAACACATCGAGCTGTTTATATTCAGAAATGGTGGTTCAAACATGGTAGTCAGTGATCAGAAGCGCTGGCGACACGAACACGTGCACAACGTGTGTCAACATGTAGCATGCACATCAGACTTGTCAAATGCTGCAATGTCTGGCACAACAAGGAGCAACCATGCAGCAATTCCTACAGCAGTCTGTCTGACTCCCCACACATGGGACCGTCAATGCATGCTCTTGGTGCGACTGAAAGGCCAACCTCATGTCCGCAGAAATCTGCAGACCCTCACTGACACTGATGTTGACCCAGCAAAGCTCGGCAATACAATTGTAAGTGTGAGCTATGCGCATTTCCGGCAGCTTGCATTATTTGTGCAGGTACAAAACAATTAGTTTGATTTTCGGGTGGCCCTGACTCATGTCATGATGCCCAGACAGTTCATCTTGCAAGCCTACTGTTGGTGAGAGGCTTATGCTCCGAAAGCCATGCGAATCCGACCCCGGGCCGCGGCCGCCCGCAAGAGAAGAAGCAGAAACAGAACCCAAGCACATGTGGAGATGTCCAATAAGTCTAATAGAAATGAAATTGATCTTCAAAATGCAGAGGCTGATGCTGTCAACCGAGGGTTTACTAAGAAGTTTAGGGTCTAAGGAGTTTAGGATTTGAGGCGATCTTGGGTTTGGGCTGGGTTTAGGATTTGAGGTTTGGACCCAGGTATGTCGCCCAGCCGGACATCTCCCGACATGGGGCTTGGCAAACTGGACGGGCCTCGGAGCCGGCGTTCATGGACATGAGGCCTGCTTGCAAATCGGGCTCCGTGGCCTAGGGCAGACCTTAAACACTGAATCAGAGGTTACAGAGGCATCGGGGTATGAGATAAGCGGTCGGCATAGGCTCTGGAAGTGTCAGATTTCGGAGGTTCAAATGGGGGTTTGTTCAAGATCAGAAGATCTGTGGTATGGCAACCCGAGCTGCAACACGACCACTGGGTACCGCGTTCATTATGTTGGGTACGAGATGCCACTTGCAGTAGGAGCCCTCAGCCGCAAATCCTTGCCAGACTGTGCCCTCGAAAACCTAAACTGTCATTATGCCAGGCGCTTGCTGTAGGCGCCCTCAGCCACAGAAAGTGCTGCAGGCCCTCGAAAGCCTATCTCAAGGCCCGGAAGGCATGAAGGCACGGAAGCTCAGGGATGCATCTATTCGACGGAAGGCAAGCAACCGCCTCCTCTAAGCCGAGGCTCCCAACGTAAGTCGTTTATGTCTTATCCACGAGCCCAAGTTCTTCAACTTTTAACCTCGGAGTAAAACCGTTCCACCACGATGTCCGAAGCAGCTGCTCCCAATAGCCAAGGAACCTCTACGTACTCAGCTGCTTGGCTTCGAAAAATCTGAGCTGTTTCGGAATCCTTCAACATGACCGGCTCAGGGTTTGTGCTTACTGGGCTTCGGACTATTCAGGATTCTACTGGCAATCCGGGGTGGATGTTTGTGCTTCTGGCATCTTTTGTTCGACGCCCGTCCCACTTGTCAGCATTGAATTGAAGGGTTACCAAACCCTGCAAGACCAACGCTCTACATCTTGAACCATCAACCGACCATGAACGAAGAGCTTCTGAAAATATTGCCCCGAGCCCTCTCCTGCAGAACAGAAACCTACACCACAAGCCTTGTCCACCCTGAAACCCCAAATCACGCAGATTACCCTAAGTTGAGATCTAGGGTTGAAAGAACCCCACCCAAACCCTAAACCCCGTGAAATCCCAAAAGCCAAAACGACATGTAAGCTGCATCTTATCGGGGCTCATAAGTAAGTGATGCTATGTGTTCCATATGTATATACTTGAAGTGCCCTGTATCGGGCTTTGTTCGGAGGTCACTAAGAAGAGGGTTGTAGAAACCCTGAGTCGAGCCAGAACCTCAAGTCCTAGACCCTAAACTTCCCTAAACCCAAAAAGCTCTCAACCCTAAAACCATAAACTGTAGCCATGTTGGCTCAAGCCTGTCGGCTGGCTGTGGGCTGTCCTTGCATTGTTTGCATGCCATATCCTAAACAGTTTCGACTTTTTTAATCGTGGCTGTCAGTCTTGGTTTCGAGAGTTCACTGTCAGACTAGTGCAGAACTGGTTTATGTTTAAATGAATTCTGTTTGTGGGTCGAAGCCCCAAACGGGGATACCACCAAGCATTACCTCGATCGCCCTGTCTATGGAAAGCTTTGCCCTATTCCCACTGACAAGCCCTTGCTTTTCAGTGGTAAGCGCCTCCTTCATAGTACTGAGCCGTGGATAGGGAGACGGGGTATCTTAGTGGCCTTCACAATCAGGGGCGCCTTCTCTAGGCCGAAACTGGAGATAAGCTCGAAGCCCTAGGTATCGACATCCCAGACAGTGATGTTGAATCTTCCTTCAGCCAATTGCTAGGGCCTGGGCAAGCCGAGCAAACTCGCCTGTCCTTGAAGCAACGACAGGTCTGGGGTGCAGGGTAAACCCCAGGTGCTGGAAGTCAGCCCCCTTGACAAGGGGGTTTATAGTTATTGCCTACTTATCGGTTCTGCAACTGTCTTGGGATCCATATGGTTTGACACTCGACACCTCACGTATTTGCAGTTTCACTCAGCGACATGCCTCGCTTGGCTTGTCCGAGTGTGAGCGTCGAAAACCATAAACCAAGGAGACGTTGAGGCTTCTCCCCGGGCTGTGATGTGGCAGAACGACTCGGAGGACCAAGTGACCACTTGTCGTTGCGGCAGGTTGATCATGTGATGTTGCGGTTTCATTTTTGGGGTAGTACCGAAAAAGTCGTGGGTACTTCGTGTGATTGGGGATCCCATGGCGGGGTTGAGGGCTTGCCGTGCTCCCCACAGAAGCATCCTCGATGGGTTTATTCCCCCCCCCCCCCCCGAGGGTGTAGGATCCTCAAAGTTCGGGGCGTATTTCTGCATGCAGTGGTTGCAGCCTTGATGCACTCAGGCAGTCTGCAGGACTTGAAATTCACATCCAGAAAACGACGACAAAACCTAGAGCAGACTGACCCTTCCCACATCTTGCCCGAACGTGTGGGGTGCAGATCATCTCCTGCCATACCCCCAGTTGGCCGAGAGCTTGTTCTGAAGCTTACAAACCGAAAGTTTTTCTGTTTCAGGATGCGCTGAATCCTCTGAGCCTGCTGATGGCATACGAGGAGGAGAAGGCGAGGACAGGAGAATTCAGGTATGCTCGAGTCAGAGGTGGTTCAGTGCATGAACAAAGAGTCCTAAGTAACTTTGTACTGGGAGTTTTTTCCAGTCATCAAGCTAAGCAGACAAAACCCTCAAGGAATGTAGGCTGCCAAAGATCTCGGGTAGTGGTCGCGCAGAGAGGTGAAGCCAGTCGTTTCCGACTTCGATGCCTTCATGCTGGGTTGCACCGTGGCTTACGTAGAGAGTTCTGCTGGCTTGAATTGCCTCGGGTTCCTCTGCTGGCTACAGGGTGTAGGAAATGGGCTGTGTGGGCACGTTGAGGAATCGGACAGGATTACAAGGGAGCTATTCGGAGATTTCATTGTTCGTCGGAGGATTTCATTTTGAGCGTAGTGTTGGTGAGCAGTAAACGAAAAATACATTTAACATGCCCACATTCGCACGCACCAGCAAACAAACATACATCATTATACATTCATACATACATTACCATATATATATATATATATATACATGCATACATAGATACATACATACATAGACGCACACGCTCGTAGAATACGCTGCGTGATATGCACACACATACATATGCACGGGCATGAGTGTGCCGCCCACATGCGAGCACAGTTGCATAGCAGGCATAATATAGGTACATACATACATGCATACATGTGCACGTAGGTAAATACATACATGCGTACATGCACATGTGCATACACAGATACATTGTTACATGGATACATGCATGCATCTATACATCCTGGCAGGTACACAGTGGATTGATCGGGCTAGTGTGTGTGTGTATACATGTACGTGCAAGCTTGCATACATGCATGCTTGCATGATGCATGGATGGACAATCGCACGGATGGATAGACGGATGTGTGTATGTATGCCGGGAGAACACTTCATGCAAGACCCTCATGCTCAGTACAAAAAGACCACTGCCAAACTACGAAGCCACTGCCGTCGCCGCTCTTGTGGCACATCTTCAAGCCTTCATGTCTTCCACCCGCCTCTTAACTGTCGGCCTCCAGAGGCCCCAGCACCGAAATCTGTCACAGTCCCAAGCACAACACTTGACTACAAGCTGTTGAGCCCCATACACTAGGCCCTAACCCGAGAATCCGTTTTTTCTTCGGCAAGGCTCGGGGAATATCCGCTTCGAACCTCTTCCGCCGGATCAGGTGGACATGATGTGCCTCTGCTTTTGGGAGCATATCAATTGCAGTATCTATGAACTGGCATCTGCAGGGCTTGGTTTAGGCTCGAGGCTTTGGAGCATATAGATTGCAAACCTTATATAGGGTTTAGCGTTCTGGCAAAAACAAGGACTCCAAGCTACCGTCCGCTATGAGTTGGAGAAGAAGCCAAGAGCTTCACACCTGCCCCACAAGTACCAAGCATGATATCATGCGTTTTTTCATGGAGGCAGAATTAAAACAAACACCGGCGTACGGGCGTACGGCAAGAGCTTCGATGGCAGCCTGCGCAAGCCCTGCGCAGCCCTACAAGCCCGAAGGGTCCGAAGCAGTATATGAGGCTACCTACACAAGACCGCAAGAGTAATTCTACATGTCCTAAACTTGTGTAGGGCTGCATACACAATACCACGATAGCAAGTCTAAACTCAGGACCTTTTGTTCCCCAAACCCTAAAGCAACATGGTCCTACATGATGTCGTTGCCTCTGAGTCGTCGCCAGTTCTGATGTCTGCTTGCATTATGTGGAGCCTTGCTTGCCTTGTGCGAGTTGTGAACGTCGAACGTTGAAAACAGCACAAGGGCCAACACAAAAAAACGAAAACAACAGAGAAACAAGCATGAAACCCTATCTCCAAAGGGACATATAGGTTCCTGTGGCGAGAGTGGTTGCAGCCCAGGAAGTGGTGCCTCGGTCATATCGAAGAGGTCCTATCCACGCCCAGCAAAGCAGGAGCTGCACTTGATAGGAAGAGGGTTCGGGTTTAGGGTTAAGGGATTGGAGTTTAAGGCTTAGGGGTATAGGGTATAGAGGGTACAGGGTTTAGGATTGTAGGCTCGTCTCAGGGTTCGAGGGCTGGGCTGAATGAAGGCATGGGGCTGAGAGTTTCCGGCTCCGGCTTCATCATCTAGAGCTGGGCATTGATGCTGACGGTGGTAGTTCGGAGTTTGCATCGATAGATGGTAGCTTCAGACGGACAGGCAGAAGAGGGTTTCGCATAGCTTCGGCGAGTGAGGATTCCAGGACTGCGCAGAGCCGCATGATCATACCGCAGCTTCAGCAAGTATGTTTGCCGACACCTGATGCCACCGATATTCAAGATTATCTGTCGTACGCTAAATCAATGCAAGAATGGCACGGCATCGTGAATCAGTGATTCCAGAAGCTTACGAAACAACAAGGACAGTCACATCAGCTATGATAGTAGGCACCTGTCATCAAGCGCCAACGGTCTCCACCGACTCCAGTGCCAAAGCTTTCAATGTCGTATTTGTGCTGGGCCAGAAGTCCAGAAGCTATTTACACCCATGGCATTCTTTCCGCTTGGAAATCACTGTATGAATTAGGCTGGGGCCTTGCTGCTCTCACCTTCCAGGCTGGATGTCCCGGTGGCTGGACGCTCGGCCGGAATCTGCAGCAGTCCTGTGCTGGGGGTCTTGACGTTGGCCCAAGCCACGAAAAGCAAGACCCCCAACTTGTGGTGCCTCCTTATCTAAAACCAGTTTGCAGTGGTGTGCATTTCTCTCGTGCATCGGCCGAAGCATAGCAGATAGGGTCAGAGCATCCCAAGTGTTCCCGCAAACCCTCCTAAAGCCAAAGCCTTCAAATCAAAGCCTACGCTCTGAAGCGAATCAGGAGATTCTCAAGCGAGAATCAGATCGTGGATTCCATCCCGAGATTCCGAGGCACCATGGTTGAGAGGACTTGCAGGCAATTTGATCGGCTGAGGGTTTAATTGAGCAGGGTGTAAGCTAAGACTCTGGACCGGATTTGAGGTGCAGGTTCAGGTCAAAGCTGCTATGCCTTGCAGCAGGGTTGACTGGCTGGAGCATACGGGGATAACGACATGGCCTTGTTTCTGGGTCCACCCAATGCAAAGACAATGACTCCACATGCTAGGACGTATTTAAAATGCAACCGTAAACTGCAAATTCTGAGCCTACGTGCAGCGACATAACTTCTAGAGTCTCCATGCAACTCATCCCGTTCCAGATCTATGTAAACATGAGTCCGAGACCCTGCGCACAGGTTGCTGTGGGCTATGAGCCACTCCTTCGACCGGAACACAAACCCCTAAGCCTAAGCGTCCGAAACATGTTTGGTGAAGGGTTGTGCTTGTACTGTGCCGGTTATTTCTACTCTGCTTATGGCTGTTTGTTCATCTTTTGCCCTAGGTAGGTTCATGCAGTAATTTGGTGGTGCTTTCTCATTACGTTGGCATGAACAGATACGTTTTCAACTGAATTTTCAACTGAGGGCTGGTCTTTTTCTGGTTCGACTGAGGCCCACAGCCGTGTAAACCACAAGTCGTGGAACGTCGCCTAGTGCACGCATCCGAACTCATTCATGTTTGAACTTGAACCTTCGTAAAGATCACTTTAGGATTGCAGCCCAGCTCAACCCTAGCACCTTTGCTGCTCCTTAGGGGATCGGATTTATTGGAGCTCTAGAATTTCTAAAGCCGAAACCCGAGGTCCTGAAAACTTTTCTGCTCGACTAAGAAAGGTTCGGGTTTGGAGACCCGACATCCTACGGTATCGTCGAGCAGCTGGTGGTCGCGACACTGGGCCTGAGGGAGACACTACAGTCACTACAGATGGCCCGCTTGAGGGGACTTGATAGAAGTAGGAAGTCTCACAGCAACACCCTTGCACCCTTGCGGGTCTATTCTCCTCTGCGCCGCCCTGGGGTTCGGGACCGTCTAAGCCAACCCACAGGCCTTCATGCAAAGAATCAAGCGGGTTGAGTTACTTGGATAAACCAGACATCCAAAGCCCGAAGTCCTTACATCCCGAAAGACTCCAAGAAACATACAGCCGGAAACAAGTGTGGCCTTGAAGCAGGAAATCCTGAATGATTTTGTTGTTTAATGGTCTCAGGGTTCAGGGTTTGTGGGTGAGGGCGTCGGTGTCGGAACTGCGGAAGGCCTGCTCTTTTCACAATCTCTACCAAGCCCTTATCAACCCCAAACTCCAAGTTCAAACATGCCCTGTAAGCCTTAAGGCCTTAGCCTGCAGCCCCACTAGGCCCTCAACCCTAAGCAGATCCTGCCTTCGGAGGATGGGCCTCTTGGGAGCTGTTCGACATGGTGCGGAATGAACCTTGGTTTAGAGCTTTGAGACCAAGCGCCGTGAACCTAGAACTCATACATTCTAGTCCTAAAGTTAAGACAACGAACCATAAACCTACGTGCTAAACCCTAAACTACAGCGTAACCTCGGAACCCTAGCCTCCCTGTGCGGGTCCTTCTGGCATCCATGGTATTGCGAAGTCAAGCATTGCTGCGGGGAAGTCCAAGATCCCTCTGGGGCCAGAATTTGGCTCGAGGCTTCTAGGCTTCGGGTTCAGGTTTTAAGTAAAGCACCATATGGGAGTTTCCGAAAAAAGGGGACCCTAATATAGTACCCTAAATAGTAGGATCCTTATTATAAGGACCCCAAAACAAGGTACCCCCCATTTTCGGAAACTCCCATATAAAGTTTGGGCTTCTGTGCAGTGGAAAAGGCAGTAAGGCTCCAGCATTTCTTCGTACACCTCTGCCGGTCTTGGCAGGCAAAGGCCAAGCTCTTTCAAGGCCCTATACGTGGACCTGCCTGAGCCCTATGTATAGACCTGTCAGCCCCATCAAGGAACCCAACAGTGCTAGGCCAAGCTTTGTTACTCAGCTTCAAGGATGAACTCTGCTGCCAAAATCTGAAATTCTCCAGGCTTCAATTTCTACTTCCCCCAGGACGCGGTATCAGAGCTTCTGGGGTCGCCGGGAAGAGCGGTTCTAGATTCCAGGTTTAGGGCCAGGGCGTAAATATCCGATACCGGCGTAGGGTCGTTCCCCGCTCGAGGTAGCACTGCAGGGGTGATTTCGTCCCAAGAGGCTGAGTTTGGGGTTCAAGGGGCTGTTCCCAGGCATTCCTTCTAGCACCCTGAACGACAAAACCCTAAACCCAACACCGTCCGAGGTCCTAGATCCCTCGAAGTTTCCTTGGCTACAGGACTTAGACGACGAGTTCCTCGTGATCTGGCCTGGGTTTGGCGCAGATCAGCCCTGGCAGCAACTTTCCGACACTGAGGTTTAGGGTTTACGGTTTAGGGGGTGCATGGATGGGGGTTACATTTACGGTTTTCGGCAAGGGCGTCGGGTTTGCGGCGGTTTGCGGTTGCGGAATCCTCGCCGTCGACAGGTCCCACGAGTCTTAGGGACCTAATGGTGGTGCTGTTTCGCTTGATGCGTTTTTTAAAGTAGGTGTCGTAAAAAAGAAGTTGTTTTTGTTTCGAAATTTTCGGGTTTGCAAGATACCCTATTAGCCTGTTGTGATTTAGGGGTGCGCGGCTCATAGGTAGTCTAAACTTGAAGCCGAGGGATGTGATTCGACTATCGTAGGAACTTGCTGGTTAGTATATGATGCTACTTCTGGGATGCTCCTAAAGTCGCCTGTAATTAGTATGTAACCCGGCCAAACTGGCAGTCGAATTGTGTAACTGTTCAGGCCCTAGAGCATTCTGTCAGAGGTCCGCCGAAAAATCCGGCAACCCGAAACGCGAGAAGCCTGGAATCTGATACCCATTTCGATGCACAAAGCTTTCGACCTTAGATCCATCCCAACATGTATACATGTATATACATATATATATATAGTATATATATATATATGTATACAACATCCTGAACCGAATCTGCTTTACTTCAGCACCTTGACCCTTCATCCTTGGTTCATAAGGTGCTGTCGGCGTTGACAGGTTCATAGGGCTGAAATGGATTCGGCCTGTAGTCTGGGGCTTAGGAGCTCGTGACGTGGCGTCTATTGGTGGTTTTTGCACGGAACCTCACGAACTAATCGCCCGCTCTTTTGCCCAGGTACCTTAGTGAATCCGACCTGCGGGACTTTCTGCTTGATTGCGTGCAACGGGGCTACAGCTTTCCTCTGCGGCTCGCCCGTACCAGGTAATAGATAGAGGTCTGAATGACACATTCTATTTGCGGCGCTTGTGTTCTTTGGAGTCCCTTGGTAACGAACCCGAACCCCATGTCAGATATTGTTCCCATCTACTGTATACTATGGCATCGTTGCGAAAATGAGCGTCCTTGTCATGGCAACGCAACCATTTCGGTTTAGTGCAACTTGCTTTGTTTCTCTGCCGCTTCTATTTCGACCCAAGGCCTCAGCCTGAGTTCACATCCTTTATCCTTGGCCATCAAACCTCAAACCCATCAAACCCTACATGCGATACCGCCGTAAATCCTGAACACGGCATCCGCATTCAGATCTCTCAGGAATCCGAAGTGGATCATTTGCGATCAAGGCCGGCGCCGCAAGATCGACTTGTTGAGTACAGAGGTTTCTAGTTTAGGGTAGTTTGGTGCAAAGCTCGGCGTTTAGCGGCTTGTAGCAACAGTATTACGGGATGAGTTTTAGAGTCGCTTTGTCCTCGTGCTTCGTGAATAGGCACCTTGCTTGCGTGTTAGGTCTGTTTCAGAGATGAACCAGTTGGAGAAGCGACGAAGGGTTGATATGAGCAGATTGTCACTCACGCTGACTATATGCTTCTTACATGGTACACTCTTTTGAAAACTTCCCGCGCAGCCTCCGCGAGAAAAGCAAACATGGCGAGGATGACAGGGTAGCATCTGATTGTCTTCAGGGCTTTGAAGGAGAGCTCAGTTCAACGCTGATCCCCAACCCGAACCGTCGAAAGCTGTGATTTCGTCGTCTTTGTGTGTTGTCAAAGATCCAAGTCTCCGGCTCTAGACAGAGGACTTAAACACGTGAAATATGCTGCCATGACAAGGTCAAACACGATCCCTTCAGCTGCTACTTCAGCTGTTGTTCTGATCGTGCAGCAAAACTGCATGGCCGTGAATCTCTGGTTGATGCGTGTGGCCTTCTTGCAGTGGCTCCTTGTTGCAACTGTTCTCGTGCTGCAACGTTTTCTTCACTTAAACGGTGCTTACATTCGTGCGACATGCTGTCCGGCGAAGCCTGAACAGGTTGGCGAGCTGTTTTCCAACGCCTGCGTCACTCGGCCCGAACAGGAAGCTGCACTTATAACTTATCACCCTTGTGGCTGCCCTTGGTTCTAAGAGATATCTGCATGTTTGCCGGCATTTCGGCTTGAGTACTGGGTATGAGGGCAGAAAGCCCTTTGGGCCTCTGGGGTGGTTGTCTTTCAAAGGCGAACTGCGGCAACTCCTGCAGGTAGTGAAGATCGGGCAGAATCCCTACAGGCACAACCGCCCCTCTATCTTACAGCCAACAGGGGAAGCGGTTCGAGGCCTGGAAGCAACATACTTTGTAACAAGTGGCTGCAAGACTGCAGCCCCCAAGAGTTCAAAGCCAACAGCTGCCTTGCAGCCCAGGGTATTCGCCTCAAGGGAAGAGGCAGCTGGCTGCATGGTTTCCGCCACTTGTCTGTAGAGTGGCTTGGGTTTGCAGTTTTCCTGCATGGTACCTTCGAGGAAAGAGCCTCCAGAATTTTCGTTCTAAACCCTACAGCCCTGCACCCATGTTGCTCCCTCTGTGGTGTTGGTCGAGTCTTGCTGTTAGTAATATTCGTGGTGCACTTCTGTTAGACGTCTGTCAAACCCTAAAGGCCCTAAATGCACGACTGCGCCTGGCAATCCCCGCTGGGTTTGCAGTGATCCCGGGCTTAGAATGAACATGCAATCTCCGGCCCCTGAGCCTGCAGCGCCCGGACGAACCCCAAGCCCGGAGACACCTGCCCTGAAGACTTGTGATCGCAATGAAAAGCAGGAAACCAGAAAACCCGAAACGTCCCAAACTAGCTGGATCTTACACAGGGTCATTGCTGCCATGCTTGCAGGTCGTTAATAGGTTGAAGTTGCATAGGCCCTTAGGCAGATCACAACCTCCCTGCATCCATATCCCGCTGAATAACGGTTTATGAAAACAATGGGCCCCTACCATCGACCCGTTTTTCCCTACCATTGAACCGCAACATAGACCTTGAGCAGGCGACCCTTATTTATTCTTGTTAAGACCTTGAGCCCTGATGGCTTAATCGTCCCGACACAGGAGATCCTGATTAGATGGTGTCCCCTCGTCAACCTATGCGAAGGATCCTCCTTAAACAAAGCCGCCTGTCTACACAGCCCTAAACAAACAACAACGCCCTAAGCCTCGAAACCTGCAGACGTCATGAAGCAATGCAGGAAGCAAAACAAGCCCGAAGCCCGAAACCCGCAACCCCAAACCACTGAGCACTGAAGCCCTAAGCACTCAAACCTCAGAATCTCTCACCCAAAGGCCCAACTCGAAACTGTGCCCTGGCCTACGGTTTGGGTTTGTTTTGGGTTTAGGTTTTTTTTGTTTTTTGGGCCGTGAGAGATTTTATTGTTTTGTGGTTTTGGGGTTTTCGGTCTTGGGCTGTTGGTGTTTAGGGCTTGTTTTGGGTTAAGTAGGCAGGTGGTCCAGGGTTGAGGCATGAGGTTTACTTAGTTCCTTTGCGAATACGATGGCTTGGCAGCGACTGCGAAGATTTCAAGACATGCTGTAGATCACCGAAACCATGAGCCCTAAGCTTAACACCCACAGCATTTACGGGCATGAACGCAAGAGGTCGTATTTCTCAGGCCCAGTGCCTCGAACAGCCCGGCTGACACTTTGGAGTTGGGGTTCCTAATCTCGGAGTCAGCTTTTTAGCATCTAGGCCCTTCATCCCAAATCCCTCAACGCGAAACCTACTCTTTATGGTGGCGATTGCATCCAACCCTAAACCCTAAACCACAATAGTGGGAATATTAAGTTTAGGACTTACAGGCCACTGCGGCATGCACGGCACCAGCCTAACCCTCTAACTCCGGGCCTGAGGATCGAGCGGATCGAGGAGCTGTGTGATAAGTGCCTTGTCTGTAGTAAGCTTTGGGGTTTTTGGGTTTAGGGTTTAGGGTTGTGGTGGGCTTGTTCGTTTGCAGACCTTGCCTGGCAGCGTCCGTAGCGTTGGTGGGCTTTGTTTGGGGTTTAGGCTGGATGCTGAACAAGCTGGCCGGCTTTTCCAAGATCCCGACTCACTGTGGTTCACTAGGCCACTAAGCCCTGAAGCCCGCAACTTTCGCGGACGACGCCGAAGGACCACTGTCAGAAATTTGGACCGTAGCAGAGACTCTGCCTCAACTTCAGGTGTAAGGGTGCTTTACGGGTCCTTGGTCGGGGAGGCCTGACCCCCGAAACCCCATGATGCTGCAGGACCCTAAATCCCAAAACCCAAAAAGTCCCAAGCAGCGAAGCTATAATCCTAAACCCTATAAACCCTAAACCCTAAACCGTTATAAAACATCCCAAACACTGAAATTCACTGTTCCAAAAAAGTCTGAGGTTCCCTGCCGGCTTTCAGAAACCTGAAGGTGTCGAGGAGCTGGATATCGACCTCGCTGCCTGCGCCCCAGAAAATGAGGTTCACCTGTCTGAGGTGCCCGTGGTTAGGGCTTCAGGGCTTGGTGTGTCGGGTTTGAGGTTCTGGAATTGGGGGGTTAAGAGGATTTCTTCGGGCTTCCAGCACCCGCAACTCGGAGCCTGCCAGAAAAGGTATACAACCCAGCCCCTGACAATCCTCCAAGTTTTTTTGCCTGACAAGCTCTCCATAGACTACACGGCATCTGCATTTCAAAGAACACTGGGGTAGAATTGCCTTGCACTCCACACCATCTCCGGGTCGAGTCGAAGGGGTTCTCTCGAGTTAGGTTGGTCTTGGAATGCGGGGTGATTTTTTTGGGCTTGTTGCCCGGAACTCCAAGCGCCTACCTGTGCTGGGGAGGGCGCGTTTGAGGGTGCTTGCAGTTGCTTTACACACCAAAATGGAGCTCGGAAGGGCAGCCGGAGCCCTGAACCCTAAAGTAAAGGCCCAAATGCTTGAACCGAAAGATTCTTGCCCTGGCAGGAGCTGCAGCTGCGTCGCTACGAGACGCTCCAGAGAGTCACCTTGCTGCAACCACGTGTCCTAGAGACCAAACGGTTAAACACTAAGCCCCCAAAAGCTGCAGACCCAATCGCGTTTAGCTCTAAACCTCAAGCCAAGTCCTCTACGCCAAGCCCAAACCCAACTCTGGTTCCTATTCGCCCATTCGTACCCCGCCTGTGGACATCGACTCCAGCCATGCGAGAAGGGAAACACCCAGAGTCATTCTTGCGTCGGATGTTGCCTAATTTCTACACGGTCTGGAGCATCTTCTGGAATCTTTTCTAGCATGCTACTTGCGATGTTGGGTTGTCGGACGTCTTTGGCCTCTGGGGAAGAAAAGCCTAAGGCTCAACACCCCCAATCCCTCAACCCTACTCGTGGCTTCCACTACATACGGTTGACCGTCTAGTCTGTAGCATGAGGCTATAGGTAAAGCCTTGTTAAGTCTCTTTTTCCGACAAAACAAAGCTCCGAAGGTCGGTGAAAGCTACAAAACTCCACTAAGATGTCAGAGCGGACATCTTTTCAAGGTCGACAATGCTGAAGCACCAAACCCTACAGCCGCCATCGCAGAAGCCTGGGCCCTGCCGAAGGCGAAGCGAAAGCTTCGCGTTGTCTTGAGATGGATGAAGCTCAACAAGGACATCCGAATCTTTGAGGGCCGGTTTTGGGGTTGGGGATTTGAAGGCAGGAGTTCGCGAGGCAAAGTGTCCTAGCTGTAGGAACGGTTTTCGCAGAACTCTGCGCTTCAGAACTTCAGTGTTGAAGGTTGAGAGAACGGAGCAAACCCAAAGGTTTTTTGCACGACCAGAGGTGGAGGGCACTATAACCAGTACAGTGCGGTTCTTTGGGAAAAATGGCACTCAAGCCCCACAGCCCGACTTGATCTATGCTTAGAACATGAGACCAAAACTCTCGAAAGCATTGCCACGCAAAGCCATCCACCCAACCCTAAAAGCAAACACTAGGCGACTAGGCCCTCAATACTTGGTAGCGGAATTTCGGGCCTGCCAATCCCGGCTGAACCCTAAATGGACCACTGCTGGCTACGTAGCGCAAATGACCTCTCATTTCCCTAAACGCGGATTCCGAAGCTCCGGGCAAACACCGGAGCTCCCGAACCTAGGAGACCCAGAGCCCTGTAGGCTGTAAGTAACAATCTTTCGAACCAGCTCGAAACTAACACGACTCCAAAACTGCGGCCTGCAGCCCTGAATGCTTTGCCCTACAGCAACTGCCTACAAACCTGCACCAGGGGAAGGGACTATCGAACGGCGAGGGCCAGGCAAGGTTGCGCATCGGGTGTCACAGTTTCACGGTCATTTTCTCTACTCGTGCATGTCATATTGGATGCGGCAGCAGAATGCTGAAGTTCCTTTTCGAGGACTGCACACTCTGGCTTTCTTCAATATTGGCTGCTATGCTTTGTGTCGGTATAGTCGTCAAGAAGGCTTCCGTGCACAAGTTTGAACCCCCGAGAACTCCGGGGCCCAGCAAAAGTGCCTCCACCAGGCAAGCCTCCTGTTTGTATGGCCAATCTCCTGCCCATCCTTAGCCCATGCCCGTCTAAGATTAGCTATCCGCGCCGCCGTCGGGGTGTGGTGTTCTTCGGAGGGTCCAGATTGCACCGTCTGTACTGCAGAGGGCCGGCCAAGAGCGTGAACAGCATTCGGGCGAACCCTTCTGCCGAAAACCCGAACTGTGACGCAGTCAGTCGATGCTTGGCTGGGACTCTGAGCCTTTGTGTACAATAACCACCGCTATAAGAAGGGTCCTCTCGCTCAGCGTCTATACATAGTTAGGGTACTGTGCAGTCTGGAACTCCCATGTTGTGCAGGCGTTGAAGGAAGATCCTGCGATCGAGGCTGACCAGCACAGGACCTCCGACAAGTCACTGGGCCCACACATGTAGCTGAATTTCTGGGTCGTGTGGCATCGTATCTCGTATCCTGTTCTTTTGGGGGTTATAAACACTTCTACGATAATGACCGCGCCTAGGCCAACTAGTTGCCAACTAGGCAAGGAGCGAGAGTCTCTGCAGGTGAAGAGGAACGCTTTCGTGCTGTCCTCCTGCTGAAACTCTTCAGTCCCCAACGTAAACCGTAGTTACGCGTAGTTTCGTGGAGCCTAAGCTCTATCCCCTGCAGACCCTAGACCTGCTGGATCTTCCTCGGGATGCCTAGTGGGCGAAGCACCGGCAGCTGGCCACCAGCATACAGTTTCAAGACTCTGAAACCACATGCAGGGAAGCCGGAGGGATTCTGCTAGCTACTGGGGTTCCGACATATCTGTTTGTAACACTTTGTGCGCCGGCATGCCGTTCGACGCAGTTTTGTGTTTTGCATCCGGGTTTCATTCCGCCACAGCGACGGCGGCATGCTTCAGCGGAGATCCGCAAACAGTGATAGACCGTGCCGCAAGCATGCCACCAGGGCCACAAAGCCACGACCACTGCGAGCGAGCCTGAAAAGCTTGGCAAAACGCATGTCGTAACTATTTTTTCCGGCATGAACCTCATGTCCCCACCCAGAACGAGCCAGCAGACCACCAGGAGACCATCAGGAGCCAAGAGGCCGCCACGAGAGGAGACTCCAGGATAGCACCTGGCGACCACGAGGACACTGCCAAAATGCTTTCCCCGAAGTACAGGCGCATTCAGAGCCACGTCCGGAATTCAGGAGGATTCGAGAGCACGTGGGAATCCTTTCCCCCCCCGAGGACTAGCGCCAAAGTGCCTTTCCCCAGGTACTGGCACGTTTCGGGAGCAGCCGACCTATGCTTCCCTGTCTTGGCTTGCGAGATCCAGAGGAGCCCACCAAATCGTTTTCCCCAACTACTGCTGCGATTTAAGCTTTTCAAGAGCAAGAAGTGATGAATCCTTTGAGTGGAGGTGCTCTGCGGCGGCCGCCACTAAACTGTTTCTTAAATTTATTCCTACTGCAAAGACCCCATAGTGTCATCACACTACTTGGGGAGAAAACTATTTTCTCAGACCTCGGAGCCCACCGGGATCTTAGGCCCATGAGGCAGGATCCCATTCCTGAAAACCCAAGTGCTCAAACCCAAAGCAGTATCAGCCCTAACTGTGCCCTAACACCATAAACCGCAATACCCGATAGACTGCTGACTCCTTACAGAAGGCCAGATTCGATGAAGCCCCTCGCAGTTGTGGACGACAAGGCAGAGAAAAAGTGCGGCCCCTGGTTGATTCCGACTATAGGTTATAAGTTGTAAGTAAAGTTGGGTTACTAGCTGAGCGTAGTGTTTCGGGTCATTCTTCGAGCCCTGTTTAATCAAAGGATCAGGCTATGTTTAGAGATGCGTCTTGTTTGTTTGGGAGTCGCAGCTTGAAAGTCAGAATGAGAGAAGATATATTGTAAGTCGGGCCTCAGAATTCTGTTTGGGCCTCCGCCCCCAATCACCAATACCCTCAAGACATTGTGTCAAACAGTCGCCCTTATCATCAAGGGCGATACATCCCTGGACTGGGTTCCTTTCCTGAAACCTATGTTGTCACGGGTTAGGATTTATGTATAGGTGATTTCTTGTGTCCTTTTGCCCGCAAGCGAACCTCTAAACCGCAAAACTCCCCAGAATCTTCACATACCGACTCTCAATTCAGACTTATGCCACCTGGGCGATGCTGAAAAGCAATTCTGAGCCGAGAGAATCAGTAACCATAACTTGCATGCATGCATACGTGCAAGGTTGCTAACAAACATACAATCAAACTAATACATAAGCATGCATGGATGTGCATATGCACAGATATATATATATATATATATATATATGTACATGTGTGCATGCATTGCTTTACAGATCCATACGCACGTGTGCACCTGCACCGGAATGTGCCTGTTTCACTTGTACATTTTCATACAAATAAACATACATATACACAAATATACGAATGGGTGTAGTCTGTTCAAGACGACCGGGTCTTCTGGTATATAGCTGTTATTTTACACAGTGTTTGCTGGTAGTTTTTGTTGAATTCTCCGGCGAAAATGGCTTGGTTTGTCTTGTTTTGACAGTAGAATTGAAATCTTGGGAGCTAAAGCGTGCATACGTCCACATATGCGCACACACCGCATACATATACACTAACACATATGCAAAATATGCATACAAGCACATGGCACGACATGTATGTATACATGCGTACATGTGATATACATGCATTGACCTCCCAACACATATAAGCCTGCATGCATGCATACACATATCGCACATGTGTACAGATACATTGACATACTTATATGTACATGTGCATGCATTTGCATCCATCTATAGCAGATTATAACAGACATGCACCTACGTTTACATGCATGTATGCACAAGGCATTCAGATAATGCATGAATGGACGTGTTTAGACATGCACATACAAAAGTTCACACATGCATGTAAACTCAAACACACATATGCATAAGCAACGCACATACACATAATTACATACATACATACATACATACATACAAGCAAACATACATACATACATAGTTACATGCACGCATGCTTGCATGCACACATACATACATACATACATACATACATACATACATAGACCTGTACGTACAAACATGCATACAGACAGACATATCACGGTATGCAAGTGTGTCGGCACCTATGTACGTACTTGTACGTATTCTTTACAAGTGTGTGTGTGTGTATATATATATATATATATGTAGGCCTGCCTTTGAAGTCTATGTCCTGTGTGTCGTTCTTTCTTTCTTTCTTTCTTTCTTGCTTTCTTTCTTTCTTTCTGTTTGTCAGTTTCTCTCTCTCTCTCTCTCCCTCTCGCTCTCTCTCCCTCCCTTACCCCATGACACTCTCTTTACACAGGTCACAAGACTCAGAGCCCCACAAGGCCTAAGACATGACTTGTGCACTGCATCCATAAGGTCGGGCTGCCTCGGTTGCTGCAAGAAGAAATGAAGCCTGCCCGTGCCGTTATCTTCCTTCTCGGCCTGAGGGATTCAGGGATTGGGCTTCAGGTTTTAGTAAATGCTTTAGGGTTAGTTTGCAAACTTTTGCTCTTGTGCTTTTAGGGTTGCGGTTTGGGACCTTAGCTCGGATCGTTTAGGGTCCAGGGCTTAGGGATTACGTGCTGATGGTCATCATGATGTTTATTGAATCTCTGGATGCCCAATTGACGTCAAAGTATGGGGCTGCGGGTTCAAGTTGGCAATAGGATGTTGGCTGGTGTGGCAAGCTACGAACTGACTGTACTGTTGACTAGCTCGTGTTTATGGTTTAGGGCACGGGCAGAATCCAGAGAGCCCAACGCTCCTGAAGGAATGTCTCTACCTTAGACCATGGTATATGAAGCCCTATACGGCTTAAGACATGTTCCCCCCATATGCATGATGACAACGACAACCATTAACCCGAATAGTTTCCTATACAAGACCCTTAAGGAGCAAGTTGGGCTCTCTGGGAGAGAGCGGCCGCTGCTTGAGCGGTTCGCCAAGTTGGCTTTTCCTGGAGCGTCGGGGCAAGCAGGGGGGCATGCCCAAGAGATTTATGGCATGCTATATTACTATATGTCAGTATAAAAATAGGTATTGAATGTTCAGCTAAGCTTGGTCGTTGCTCGGCTCCATCCTCAAAATCTCACAACAACGGCAGTCGATACGGTCAGGCTGCTCCTTGTGCCATGCATCCATCAGAAGTAGACCTGTTAAACCCAGAACCCCCAGGCCAAACGTTACAAACTCTGACCTGGGATCATTACATCCCTGAGGCCACACCACCCCCAGGATCCGAGATACCCCGAACCCACACCCTAGGGCCTAGCCATCTCAGAGGTCACATCAATAAGAGGATCAAGGCTTTAGGGCTCGGGAATCGAGCTGCCGAGGATTACAATGATTACAATGGAATTAAGGTCAAAAAAGGGCTTAGGGGATTTTGGTTTTCGGGGTTTCGGTTAAAGCCTTACACCGCACGGAGGTTCGGACCCAATCGTGATAGCTGCCGGCCTCACGCGATGCGAAAGCATCGCCGGCGAACTCACAAACTCTGCGCATTGAATGGTGCCCAGACGGATATTGAATATGCCATGACATGCCCGCGGGTTCAGGTGCAAAGTTCCAAGATTTCGAGCTTGCATTTTGTGTGCCGTCGTCGAGTGTGTTCTCTCAGAGCACCGGTAGACTTACCAGCAGCCCCCAGATTGTTGGCTTGTCTTTCCAGAGGAAGGTGCCGATGTGAGATTTACTTATATTGTCAGGGATTAAGGCTCAGGGTCCTGGTCTAGCTCACGTACTAAAAGTCGAGCTTGGTGCTGCCCAGTTTCTGGATATCTCTAGCACGGACCACAAATGACCACAGTACAACAATCTGACTCAGTTGGGGCATCCGCCAACGGACTTGGTATTGAAAGCTCTGGCTACAGAGGCCCACTAAACCCTGAATCCGAAACCCTAAACCGTAAACCCTCATCGGTTCTCACCAGGGCACCATCTGGCTGTACCTATTTCGGTGATGGCCTTTAAACCTCTGCACGTGACGACATTGGGACGCTGGAAAAATTGCCGAAGGTTTCTCTGAAACTTTGTCGCCGCTTGTAAGGTCTTATTGTCAATTGCAGTGTGGGATTTCTTGCGACGGTAGAAGAAGGTAGGTGTTGACAGTTAAGGTACACTCCCATCATCTACAGTTGTGATTGTGGAAGGTTGACGAGTCGAGGTTTAGACTTCCGCAGGGTCCTTGAGGCGATGTAGTTCGGGAGGTATGAAGCAACCGTGTTTTCTAAAGGACCGTTGTGTTCATGGGCATGCAGGATTCAGGGTTCAGGCTAAAGGCAGAAGGCTGGGCATGAGGGCATGTGCACTGCAGGCCCTCCTCAAGTAGGCAAAAGGCAGATTTTGTCCGAGGAGGCATAAGGAAGCCTTCAGGCTAATATACATGCCACACTCAGCTGTTGTAGCCTTAAGCCCAGCACCTACAAGCTCTAATACAGCCACGAAAAGGGCCCAGGCGCGCCCCGGTTTTGGGCTTTAAACTTGGGGCAGGGGTACGCTCCAGAGTAACCGGAAGCCCGAAGGCCAAAAGACACACAGCCTGGTTGCTTGTCTCGCAGCGGAGAGTTTGGGCTTTCAGCTGTGGGTCCCGTGTCTCCTCCAGGCCTTTTGGGGGCCCTTGATGCTGGATGCATCGTGTTGCATCGCCTCCCTGTGTCCGAGCGGAATTGGCAAAGCGGAAAGCTCGCAAACCGATTCCGAGATAGAGAAGGAAGGAAGGCTCGACGATGAGGCAGCCAGAGGGTGAACTCCAAACGTTTGGGATCTTGTCTCAAAGGGGTTGGGCGTGTAGGGCTTAGCATGGGGCCTGGAGGGTTTCAGGGAAATTGTCCAGATTTTGGTTTCCCCAAAATTGACGTGCGATGCCATGGCGACTTAAACCGACTGCGATCCCTCGCTCGCGCTTTAGAAATATAGTAAAGAGGAGATGTAGCTTGAAAAGGGTACGGTGATGCCCCAAACCATACACCCAAGCCTGACTCCCAAACTCCAAGCCTAAGAGCCCCTTAAAGGCCCGAAGCCTAAGACCTCGATCTCGGCTCCTCGACGATGAAACGAACAGAGTCTTCACACCGAAACCAGAGCACATCGCCGAGACAAAACAGGCGACTGTCTTGAAATATTTCGCACTCTGCTGCCGAGGCCAAGTTTGAGCCTCGAAGCGTTTAGCATTATCAATGCCCGCGAGCCCTGAAGCACCAAGGGCCTTAAACCCATCAATCCTGAGAGCCTCTTAACACATCAGCCCCCTGGAGCACAAGAGCCCTGAGCCCAGAAACCAATGCTTCAAAATCCACACCCGCACTCTTGAGACCCTCAGCCATAGAGTCCCGAAGCCCCAGACAGTTCCCCCAAGCCTACACTAAACATACCGAAGGATACGTTATTCCAGATCCCCAAACTCGTAAGATAAACCCTGAGACCCTTCAACTCTACCCCCCCCCCCCCCCCCCCCCGCCACTTATTTCACACCTAAAGTGTAGAAGTCCTCATAGCATGTTGTAACCCGAACTGCCCCACTCCGAAACCCTGAACCCCCAAGCCTAGAGAGCCCTGAAGGACAAGATTTCGGCGCGTCAAGTCCGGGGCCCAGGCGCGTGTCAAAGATGCTGCGGCGGCTGCTGTGGGGTGATGCCACCGGGCTGAAGAGGTTCATTCGGCTACGGCCTCTTAGAGTTCAGGGCTTCAGAGGCCAGAGGGTCTGGGGCATCAGAGACCTACATAAATCCGACAAGGCCTGATAGATCGGGGTTGCTTAAAGTTGCGGGGTCCCGTAAGATAGGGACTCCACAGGAAGGATGCTGTGAGGTCCCTCATTTCCTGAACAGATTAGTTTGCTGAGGGTTTCGGGGAGCGAGAAGCAACCTTAAGGCTCATCCAGGGCCGAGTTTGCTGTAGGATCCTACGATCTGTGGACGATGACTGACTTCCCTATATCTTTCTCTCCGTCTCTCTCTTACACATGTACATGTATTCAGTTTACAGCCCCTGAAAATCGCAAAGCGTGTTGATCCCCTGAAAACTCTACGCTAGAAAGAAGTGAGCTTTGCAGACTCCAAGGCCCTACAACAGAGCCCCTGAACGACGAAGCAGAAAGAGAACTACTTGAGATCCGGCGTGCCAACGGGGACTCGCAACATGGAGCCCTAAAGTCCTCTCTCAACCGTCAACCTTGAGTATGATTCACGAAACGGATGCTTCCGCTACTTTGCGAACCTTTCAAGGGGTTGCTCCGTTCGCCAGGCCTTACAGCACGGCCGAAAATCGCAGGAACATGGTTTGCGCGTTCAGTCGACCTTCTCACCTGCTATAGTGCACTGCTTGATAGCTTCCTGGTAGGTTTCTGGTACCCCCACCGCGAACCCTACTTTCAAACGGCAGGACCCAGACGGGGTCCCTGCTTCTCAGCAGCCTTCAATTGAGTTTAGTCAATGCCGAGGCTTTTCGTGGCTTTGGTGGAAGTTGTCTTTGCTTGCACTGACGCTTGGCCGCCGTTCTTTTTTTCGTTGAATAATTAGCGGCTAGATTCAGACCCCTAAACTCCTGCGCCCTAAACCCCAAAATCAGTAAGCCCCAAGCCCTAAACAGCATTTATTTTGCAACCTTTGCCCCGAAGAGGTTAAACGGACACCTTCACATCCCAAACCTAGGCCATTAGGGTCTCGTGGTCTTGAGATGGGTAGAAGTATTTTTAGGGCCTGCAGATTTAATAAGCTTCAGTTTTGAGCCCTTAGGGCCTTTGAAGGCGTTTTCAGTGCAGAATCAAAAGTAAGGGCAATCGTCGCAGGGCGACTCAGCACTTGCAAACTCTCGAAGCCGACAAGACTTTCGTGGGCAACAGGACCGTAAGTAGAGATCTACCGTCCAACATCGCATCAATAGTAAGCCCTTCTTCCCAAGAAGCATAGGAAGCTTTCTACATTAATCGGTGTCCGGTTTCGAGTTGAATCCAAGTGTGCATGTCTATATGTATATATATATATATATATGCAGATCTATAGAAACACGTGTTATGTGGATGCGCGTGGAACGAATCAGGGGTCGCTTTGTGGTGGTTGCTATACAAGCACCCCGGAAATTCACAGTGAAGCGGGCCTTGAGGGGGTTTAGGATGTAGGTTTTAGGTTTAGGCGTGTTTTTCGGTAGAGGGGGGGGGGGCTTTCGAGCGGCCTTTTTGTGAAAAAGGCTGGTTTTGGCCTGGCGATCGGCGTGTCTGTCGTACTCGCACCGCTTGCCTTGCTCAATGCTGCAGCTCGGCCCTGGGGGTTCCATGCAGATCGTCAGGTTCCTTGATGCTAGTATAACATAGGGAGGGCGGCCTTAACATTTGAACCAGGGTTCCTTCAGTTAAGGGCTCCTTCAAGGCGTGCCAAAATGTGCGCAGAGCTGTGTATTGAACACCCGCGACCTTCGCCTGACAGGCTTTCTCTTGCATGGTAATGGCCACCCAGCTTTGAAAAAAACATTTCTGCAGGACTTCTACTCAAAACACTCTCCGGAATCAAAGGTTCGAACTATAAAGCCGGAGATCCGTGTATGTACAGTTCTGTCGGCCAAGCGTTTCTCGCTATCCTCAGACCTGAAGCCAACTCGCAGAAGCGAGGCTGTGTAAGGAAGATATGGTTCAGTGCACGAACATGTTTTTGGGGGGATGTCCGCCTTGCCTTGTTACCCTTCCGATGACACCCGAGAGCCCTAAACCCATGTCCCTAAAGCCCTAGACACTTAACCGCTGAAAGTACCCCTTTGTCCTAAATGCCTTGATCCTCCAAGTTCCCCGTCGAGCCCCGTGTAGCTTTAAACCTCAGTGAAACCCAGCTTGCCGATAGGATCTCCCCGCATCGCTACCCTCACTATCAGATTTGAATCAGTACCTAAACATAAAACGAGCATGGAAACCGCAACCCCAAAAGTTCCCGCTTCAACGAGAAATACTCCATGCCGATGTCGAAGGAATGGTGCTGCAAAGTCCGAAGTTTCTTTCGAAGTCACATTTTGTCAGAAATCAACAACAAGGCTGGCAAGTAAACTCCCGTAGTTAATCCTGTAGCCCGTACTCCTGTCTTTGTGTGTTGGCCTTGTGAGGTCTTCTTGTGCAATCTGGGTCCGTGCCGTCTGTCTGGCCGCATGGCCGCAACATCAGGAAGGATGGGGAAGGGCGCGATGTAGGTGCTGGTCGCCAAGGATGCATTGCTGCCTTCAGTCTTGCAAGCGTCACATCCCAAGAAGTATTGCCAGCAAACCTTGGCGTTAATTTCCTGGAGCCGAAGTAACCGAAAACATTGCCAGAGGCTTCTGCCGCAGAGCCCTTCTTCTCCATCAACAGGCCTTGCCTTACACCCCAAGCTCGAAAGTTTAGACCCTATAGGGCCCGGTCATCCCTTCCCTGCCGCCCCATGACAAAACACCCAGACCCTAAACCCCAAACATCCCTAAACCAAAAATCTGCCTTGTCCAAGTTCTGAGACCCCATATAACCCGTATAGTAAACCCCATAAAGTTAGAAACCTGATTAAGGCCAAATAGTGCTGGGACTCCCTATAAATTACTCTAAAGGATCGAGGCTATTGGGTTTCCAACTCTTGGGCTTCTACTGTAGAGCCCGCAAGCTCCGAACCCGAGTCGCTTGGCTTTGCCTGCTTGGCACCTTGACCGGGCCTTTTGGCTTCTTTGGCGCCGTCTTTCTGGCGCTCCTTGGTCTCCGAGAGCTTCGGGGGCTTTCGAGGTCTGGGAGTTTTGGGGTGTAGGGTTTACGGTTTTGGGCTTAGGGGTTTAGGGGTTTTGGGCTTAGGAGCTTATAGGGCTTTAAAGGGTTTAGTAAGTTAGGGGTTTGTAGGTATGTGGGGCTCATTCGGTTCAGGGTTTAGAGAGTGTTTGGGTGCACTTGACAGCGCTTTGTTATAGAGGGTTTGGTCTTTAGGGTGTTTGACGTGTTGGAGGGCGCCAAGAGATATTTTCTGGAGAGGGTTTGGCGTTTAGGGTTTCTGGTCAGCCGGGTTGGCGGCTAAGGTTCACGGCTCCGGCTGGGCCGCGGAGTCAGCAAGCTGCATGTAAACACGTGCAGATGCAGAATTCTTGCTATCCTGAAGCCTGGACTTTGAGCCTTCCAGACCCCGGAATAAGCCCTGAATTACGAAACCCGCTCTGTGAGGAAAGATGTTTGGACATTGGCTGGCGAGCCCAATTGGCTTGAAACGTCGACGTTCCCCGACACTCGCCTGTGCTGACTTTGTCGCCAATGGCTCGTGGTTAGGGCTCGAAGTCCTAACCTTACCCATTTCCCCCAGGCTATGAAGTCCGGACCCTTTGCACCCCAAAACCTACTCCCAAACCCTAGCAGGTTGGCCGCGCAGATTCATGTAAGGTTTCCGCGACGGAACTGTGCACACCACGAGATTTTTGCAGGCATGGTAAGCATGGAGACTTTGACTGGAAGCAGACCATCCACGAACAAGGACTCAAATAATTCACGAGCAGTTGTCTGCATGACACATCCTTATTGCAGTAAAAGCACCGTAATGCTGGGCGCCAAAAATCCGAGAGTACCTTGCGCAAATTCCAAATTTCAGGGGGGGGGGCGGTTACGTGAGCCCCACTTGCTGCAGATGCCATACGAAGGTTCTATCCTTGTCTTGAGCTTGCAGTTCTTTGTGAGGATGACTCGAAGTGCGGGGTTATGGGAGCCAAGACCTCTCAGTAGCAGTAGACCATTTAAAACTTTATAGGATCTAGAGACAACTTTAGGGTTTGGGCGTGTCAGGGTTCGTAGGATTTGAGCCCTCAACTGGTTCTGCTCTCAGGACGAGTGCACTGTTGATGGCTGCTGCCGCGTGACTGTCTCTCGACCCCACCGTGCGGAGACCCTCCAACCCCTGCAGCCATGACCGCATTTATCTGTCCATTCAACAAGGCACGCACCGAATCAGGAAATGTATGGGTCAAGACCAGTACATCAGGGTCAAGCACCTTTGGGAACAATACAAGGGAGATTTCGATTCCAGCACCCCGCACTTTTCAGAGATGGGTTCCGGAGGGTAAAAACCTGCACTGTCATAAAGGTTTAAAGTTGCCGCAAAAGTTGCTCTCAGAAGTTTCCGAACGTGTTGCAACAAGCCACAAGTTTTTGTTGTTTTCTTGTTGTTTCTGCTGTTGCGGGCTCGTTTCTCCAACTCTGAAAGATTGAAACTTGGGGTGAAGATACAGGGCCGGGGATCAAACGCGAACAGGTTTTAGTTGAGCCCGAGCCCGAAACCCTTAGCCACTGGCCCCCGCGGCCCCAACAAAGGCTTGTGAAGAACACTCCGATGGCAACCGTGAGAGATGAGCCTTGGAAGCTCAATGAAGCTGCAAACTTCAAACCCTCGAGTTTGAGGGCTGGTTCTTTATGTCAAGGCTGCAGGCCTTAGAGCTACAATGATTAAGAAGGCCGGCCCTCGCTTGAGTCCAAGGGCCTTGGTAATCAAGTCCGCTATGGTTATTGGTGAAGATGATGAAGATGAAGATGGTGATGATGATGATCTCAGTAGCACTCTTACGAGCATCCGCCTGTTCACTCGTGACCTTCTTAGTAGTGTTATTGGTGCTGTTGCTGTTGATGCCCAGCTGCTGCTGCTCCTGCTGCTGGGGCTGTTACCATCGCTGTTATTGGTGTTGGTGTTGTTGTTGGTGGTGGTGTTGCTGCTGCTGTTTTTGATCTTGTTGTCGTTGTCGTTGTCGTTGTTGTTGCTGTTGTTGTTGTTGCCGTTGCCGTTGCTGTCGTTGTTGTCGTTGTTGTTGTTGTTGTGGCGGGGGCGGTGGTGGTGGTGGCGGTGTTTTGCAGTTGCTGTCATCGGGTTGCTTAGTAATAGTTAATAGTAGTGTCTCTCTGACTGTAGCACAGCACGTTGCGCAATCAGGAACCTACATGTGCGTTCGAGGTGTGGTTCTGCCGGCGATGAATCTTTAGGAGTGATCTGCCAACCTCGCTGCTCTAAACTTGTAGCTGCTGTGATGTTGCTGCAAGTGACAGGTGTGAGTTTTCGATTTTTCACCAGCCTTGGAACTCTTTCATGAGAATATTGTAGACTTAGCTTGGGCCCTACTTGTGGTACATTGGTGCAGCATTTTGTATGCTCGCGGCGTGGGCGTTACAGGTGCGGCTGTGGTGCCGGTTTGCGTGACACTGTAGATGCAGGATACCTCAATCCTCTCCTAAGTTGGTAAGCCTTGTGCCCAGGAGCTGCACCGCTGGGTCGATCCTGGAAAAGTGAATTGGCAAGAGACTCTCGGAGCCAATATGTTTCCCGCCTCTCCTCCCGTCCCGAAAGTCGACCTGCATCGACTTTGGCCCGAAAGGAGTGTGACAGCAATACCTTTTTTAAGGCGATCGCAGTACATGTGTTGTGCTAGTTGAGTACTTGGGCACAGCGGAATTGTCAAGCTGGAAGGCGATCAGTTGTGAACGCTTAGAGATCGAACGCTTGTCGGGATGAGATGTCCTTTTGGTGACAGCTTTGTTGCATGAATTCTGCTCTGCATCCGGACCTGAGTGAGCATGGGTGACCATTGAGTGCTCTTCCTAACCCGGCCTGTGCTGAACCCCGCCTCAAGCCTCGAATGAACTGCCCGAGGCTTGTGGGTTCTTCAAGGGCGATAATATCTGGATTGTATGCTCGAGCTCCATAGGCACTCAACTCGAAGCACTTTACCCCCGAAACCTTAACGCGGGAATGAAGGAATGTATCAAGTATAGTTGCCTGACAAGTATGCTTCGAGGATCTCATACGAGGTCTTTCCTTTATTATTATTACGGTTGCAGCCGGGAAGTTGGAAGACCGCTATGGGAACGGTCGGCGCGGCAACTGCATCTTTCAACTTTAACCTTGACTAGGTCCAGCTTCCAACTTTAGGTTTCGGCTTGGCCATGCTTTCCTAAACCAAGTCCATATATGTAGCGTTGAGCTCACATCTTCCGAGTTATTGACTGGCTTTTTTCCCAGACAATGTGGTACACACTAGGGGGTTCTAGCTTTTTATTCAGAGTAAGGAGAATTGGTTAGGGCAGGCTTGCGGCCCCGGGGAAACAGGTATCCCAATGTCGGCACAGAGAAAACGGAACACATCGAGACCAGACCGAGCTAAACACGAGAGTTGGAAGATGGGTTTATCCATTTCATGGGGTGCTGAAATTTGGATGGGCACCTTCCAACTTTACGGCTGCAACCACCCAAAGCCCGAACCCCATTGTAAAGTTTACCTTTTGTACCCCGATGCACCCTGAAGGGACTGCGAGTGGCGCGGCTCGCTGCTACTCACCGACGGCAGTGCCGCGGGAGCCGTACCGAGCGAGGTGCGAAAGCTAGCAGTAGCCAATTGCAGCGGCTTGGCTTCGTTGCGCTGGGATTTCCTGTCACTTTACAAGACCTATTCACCTTGAGTTTCCCATGCCTACAATAGTAGCTCTTTTGCAGGAATGGTGATTAAGCTTGTCGGGCTGGCCAGAATGGTCTCAAAGCTGTGTTTATCTTTGCAGTTTCGGAGAAACCCTAGATGTCGGGGATGTTTAGAAGTTTAGCAGTTTAGCAGGTCTGTGCTTTGCTTTGTGATCCGGGGCTGCTTCAGATAACCGGGAGTTTCCAGGTACATCACCATGTGAATTACCTACGCCACGTCTATTAGCACGCAGATCGTGGCAACGGTCTATGAGTGTGATTGTTCAATTTGAACCGTCTTCTTGCTGAGCACAAAATTAATCTACAGCGACAGCCCATGGAAGCACTCTAAGACCCTAGGCCCCAACCCTAAGCACAAACCTAAAAGGAGGGAAAACACGCACAAACCTAAAACTCTAAACCCTAAATCTTAAACCATCAAGTTCAGGTGTCAAACAATTGTCACCTGTTGCTCCCCCAAACGGGCTTTTCAGATACACTCTGCGGATCGAAAGGAGCCCTAACATACAAAAAAAGCACACTCCCTAAGCAATGACAGCAAGGAAGCCTGTCCTGGAAGTTTGTGGATGACATGGCCTGGCAGCTCTCGGATGTGAACTGCACGGATGGAAGCACAGGCATGGAAAGCGTTCGTATTCTTGGACGTGTGCAGGGCTTGGGAGTCAGGGTATAGGGTTGTGACAGGGGTTTGAGGTGAGGTTGAGAAAGTTGTCTGTGGTTAGCAGAAGCCGAAAATCCAAACCTGTCGACCTTGTGATAACGTATAGCAGTGCTTTCGAAGGAGACGGCTGGGTTGTCAGGACTTCGTGCGCAGATCTGTCAGTAGGATGTGAAGCTCGCCTGCTTGATCGGGCTTTATGGATCAATCACGTTTCGAGTCTTGAGTGGGTTGGATGCTAAGTGCGATGATTTGCAACTGGTGGTTGTTGTTTTGCTGGCTTCGGTCCTGCAGCTTCTCCGCAATCATAACTGCCCAAGCACTTGCATTGGAGTTGCGGCTGGCTAGTTCGGGTCTTGAGCGTTCCCCGCCACGCCACCCGAAGCTGTACATGTGCAGGAGTCTTGGTGGAGATGCACTCTCAACAGCGGGTTGGAATGGATGATGGAAGTGCGCTCCTTGGGCACGGGGGTCACGGTCTTTGCTGGCAACCACACATACCTACCTACATACATATAGACATAACTACATAAAGAATTAGATACGTAAGTATATATGTATGTATGTGTGTGTGTATGTGTATATGTGGGTATGTTCAATCTGCCCACTTGTCGAGATGGGTCTGTATCGACGTTTCACCATGCGTGCACAGCCTACGTGGATGTGCGCATCCGTCTATGCAGAGTTACATGGAATTTGCATTGTATCGTTCGTCTGCGCTTCCCTATAAGCTCAAGACTCCATAATGCAAGCATAGCCCGCGTTTCATTTCGGACCATAGATGCCCAAAGCGATGCCGATATCCGTCGTCCCAATCTCTTTCGGGCCTATATAGCTGAGCTTCGGGTTTGAGTTTGTGCTTCCCCCTTTCTCGACCTCTGCATGGCAGAAGAGCACGAAGGCAGAGGCCCTGGGACTCCGCATCCCAGAACATCCCAAACTGCATGAGCCCTAAGACTTAAGCATCAAAGTTCGTTGGATTTGTTCTTCGTGTTTGAAGTTCAGGTACACTGGGTTCTCGCTTCGGAGGGCTGGGTGTTGTAAATGTGTGCCTGCAGGCGGATGATTACAGCTTTAACCCAGTGAACTTGTGCCTTCAGCGTATGGACCTAAAACCGGTGGGAGCATCAAGGGCAGATAAATCCTCGATGCTACTGTTAGATTTTGCCAGCCCAAAGCCTGATTCCAGGACACAACTTCTATCGGGTGGCTTTCTGTCGCTGCCTCGACATCATCCTTTGCAGGGTTTTCAAGCCATGCGTGCACGCATGCAGCTCTTGATATTCTGCAGCCCCTGTGGCCGCCCTAGCCCAGAACCCCGAAGCCAGAACTTTATCAGACCTCAACCTGCAATCTAAACACGTTCAGAGGTCAACGGCCGATCTGGGTTTTGGTTGCCTCGAGGGTTTTCATGCATATGTAGGGCTTGGACTGCTGGGAGCACCTTGTGTGAGGAGAAAGCCTAGATGAGGGTGTCCGAGCCTGGGATTGAGAGGAACGTTTGGATTGCGTTCGCCTGAACCTGGTCCCCCCAAACACTTCGACCCCGAGTGACCCTCTCAAGCTTGTACATTTCGTGCCCGAACATCGCACTAAGGCTATGCGTTCCTGAGCGACCGGTTTGCGAATTTGGCTGTGCCCTTCACAAATTCGTCCTGTTGACAGCATGTTGGAGCTGCTTAGTTTACCTCAATCGGGTGAAGTTGTTTGCCCCTAAACCCCAAGCCCTCAATGCTCAAGCCTAAACTGCTTGGCACGAATTCATGGCTCAAGACCGGAGGCGTGCTTCGAAATCATCATAAACTTTCTGTCTGCTGGTCATCAATGCGGCCAGCGGGCCCTAAAGGCGAGTAATATATTAACATAATAATATAAAAATATATATATATATATATATATATATACCAGGACGATCCTTTCGACGCCCCGGTGCTACAGCTGAAATAAGTGACGTATTTGATGTTGTTATCTCGTCTAGACACGTATAGATGTATATCGCGACCCCCGAGCCTGAGAAGTTCCAACCTTCAAAATGCCCAACCC